>JADGMU010001160.1:0-10392 GCA_016920895.1 Vaccinium myrtillus | reverse complement strand
ACACCAACGTTCTTGTACAAGGGTGGAATTTGTGCAGCTGTTGTAATCGAAGATGGTATCTCTTTGAATGAATTATTTGAAACGGTTTGTGATGGCCTGAAGACGAGTGTGGAGGATAAATTTTTTTTCTACAACACCAAAAGGGACAAGACAAAGCATATTATATTGAATGACGAAAAGGTGGTTACAATGTTGTTCCGCTTGAACGAAGATGACGTCGACGTGTTTGTGGAGGAGACGGGCCGCACTCATGACCCTCACCCTCTGTCGGACATTATTCCGTCGGCCAGGTTAGTAGCATAAGCTGATTTATGTAATTGAAGTTATAATGTGTTTGACTTGTCGAATTCAGTTAACTAATGGCATTGAATTGTTTCAATTTATATGTTTTGTAGGGATTCCAATGTGATTGACAACAATGCTACCTCTATTGTTGGAGGAACAACGACAACTTCTAGTTCCATGCCTATTGGAAGTGCTTGTACCCAAGAGATGGGATTGGTGCCTTACTTGCCGGAGAATGCAAATGAGGTATTGTGGGGGAAAGGTCAATTGTTTGAGAGCCCTGACCTTTTCAAGCAAGCAGTGACCATCTTTGCGGCCTTGAACAAATTTTCATTCAAGTACTTGGACAATAGTAGATGCTACTACCGAATAGTGTGTGTCGTTAAGGGCTGTCCGTGGAAGGTAACGGCAAAGTGTGACGGTGAGTGTGATCTAGTCCGTGTGATTGCGTTGAATAATGAACATGTGCACAACGCATTAGATGGAACAACTTATAAGCCGACCATTCGTACTAAGCAAGTTGGCTTGATTTTCAAAAATAAGATTTTGGACAAGCCCCAATTTCTCCCGAGGGATATTTGCAAGGAGTTTGAGGTTGCCTTGGGGTGTCGTTTGACATACAATCAAGGATGGAGGGCAAAGGAGCGGGCTAAGGAAGCCATCAACGGTCCTCCTTCGGCTTCTTTCCACCTAGTACCATGGATGTGTCGATGGCTTGTGGAATCCATCCCAAACACTATTGCAAAATGGACGTCAACAGATGAAGGAAAGTTCAAGCAACTGTTTGTTTCTTATGGTTGCTCCATTGCCGGGTTCAACAGAGGTTGCAGGCCGGTGCTAAAATTGGATGCTTGTTTCTTGACCGGATACTATAGGGGTCATTGTCTATCGGCAAGTGCGCACGATGCCGACGATGGATTGTACCCGCTGGCATATGCCATTGTGTCCAGTGAGAATGACGAGGATTGGTTGTGGTTTCTGGAAAATCTCAAAGAAGTTGTCGGTGGACGTCAGGTTGTGTTGGTGACTGACCGGAATACTTCTTTGCTCAACGGTATCATTAAGGTGTTCGGGGGGGAGTGTAATGCGTGGTGTCTCCGGCATCTAAAGGAGAACTTCAGCACGTTTGTTAGTAGCAAGGGCCTGAAAAATGAAAGACGGAAGGAGGCTTTGAAGGTGTTTACTGATATTGCATATGCAAGGACCGAAGTTATATACAAGTTCCATTTGGGAAGGATGTCTGCATTTCATCCAGATTTGGGAAAGTGGGTGGAAGACAACAACCCAAAGCACTGGGCGAACGCTTATTTCCCTTTCAAAAGGTGGGACAAGATGTACACTAATCTGGCTGAATGTTTCAACAATTGGATACTGCCGCTGAGGGAATTGGACATCCTCCAATTTATGATTGGACATGTCAACAAGGTGACTGATTTGTTAGTACGTAAGAAGGCCGCGGTTCTTTCATGGAAATTGCCTGTTGGTCCCAATATTGAGAAGGACATTAAGGAAGCCCAGATGGTTGCACGAAAATATATGCATCGGGCTACCTCGCCGACTGAGTTCACGGTATGGAATACGGAGAGGAAGAGTTTTGCGGTAAGGCTCACCCACCCGAAGACGTGTAGTTGTCTTGCTTGGCAAATGTCTGGAGTCCCGTGTGGGCATGCTTGTCGGGCTGTCATAAACTCAGGTTTTTCTATTTACGATATGGTCGACCCAATGATGACAAAGGACATGCAAATAGTGATATATGACAATTCCATGTCCCCTGTGCCGTTGCATGACATGCCTCCGATTTCATCATTACAGCCGAATTGCATGACTGTTGACGGTGTTGCTTGTACGGACCCTGCATTAAATCCCCCCGCCGTAAGAAGACAGGCAGGACGACCAAGGAAGAGGAGGATTGAGTCGCAGACACAGGATAAGGCCACAGTGACTTGCAGCCGTTGTCGTGAGCCAGGGCACAACCGTAGCACATGCCAATCCGCTATACCGGGGTGAAGCGTACTGACATTAGGAGTACTGTCGCTGATTCCATTATTTCGGTATGTGTCGGAGATTTTGCATATTGCACATCACCTTGTTTCACTTTGCACCCTTTCTTAACAATATTGCACCTTACAGAAAAAACATTGCACGGTGACTGCAAGTAAAAAAATTTGCACACTAAACTAAAATAGTAGTATGGAATGGACAATGTTGGAGCAGTGTCTAATATATGCTTTCATTGGTTCTACCAGGTATTTCGTTTGCGGTGGATCATCTAGTTCTCTTGCTGTGGACACACCTCTCTATCTATCTTACTTAGGCATTTGGGCCTTACTACTGTTGGAAGACTCGGTTGGAAAATATCAAAATTGCTATTAGATATTTGTATTGCTATTACTTTGAGACGCACGGCGTCGGGGTAGTCCATAAAGTAAGGAAACCTTGTCAAATTTTTTTAATTTTTTTGTAAGGTGAAATCTTTATCTTTTTAGGTTGCCTATTTTTGTAAACATTACGTAAAGGTTGGCTTTTGCCCTCCTCTGCCAATAGTGCAAGAAAATAGACAAACCAGTACTAATCACTACTGCATGTCATTGTCATTGACTTGTTAAAAATCAATGCAGGAGTGCACTATATACTCAACTCCATATACTTGTTAATATTGAAATATAAGTTACTAATCAATGACAATACGGAAGTCCATATGCTGGATGAATTATAACATACATAGTTAATTAATAGTACAACAGCCACCACACGAATTTAGGAAGTCCAATATAGGCCGGATAAAGCTGTTGACTCAACGCGTCGCCCTTTGTCTGAAAACGTAGGCGATCCTTCTGCCATATCCTCTACGGCTTATTGTGACATTCAGCTCTTCATCCCCAATCATCTTCATATCCACGTTAAAAAATGGGACCTTATCGAGCAACCAAACATAGCCGCTCGGATGGCAGTCTACTTGACTATGTCTAACAAACCCTAACTCCCTCAAGTAGTCCCGATGGCTATCAATGGTATCCGGGGCCTCCACAACCATTATGACCCCCACATCCACCATTCCAACTGCCGTACGCAAGTCCTCATCAATTTTTGGGTACATACCGCAGCAATAAACTACGACATTAAACCCTCCAAAATTAGAAACCGGTAGAACATCATCATTGTTCAGCCCCAATATGCGGCGAATTTGATGCTCGCGTTCTTCCCGCACGTACCTCCTGCCTCCATTCGAACTGTGTGCCACCGCGGGTTCCAATTTGGTGCCATTTTCAAATTCAAAGAAATTTGTTGGACTTTAAAGTCGACATGAACTATGTAGCAACCACCGACGCTCACCAAGGGCTTAACTTCGAATGGCTCTCCTGGATTAACACGTCCATACACCACGGAAGATAACATACTTGCTATTGAGAGGTTTTTTGACACAATCTTGTAGACTGAAGATAAAATATACTGGATGGGTTTTGTGAGGTGAAGAGAAGATAAAACATATATTTATACCACTTTCCGGCTTCATATTTATATTAAAAAACGTGCATCACTATTGCACTGTTCCAGATACAAGATTGCACCATTCATGGAACGAGGTTGCACGGTTCAGAAAAATAAGGGGCAAGTCCTAGGTCCAACCGGGATTGCAGTGCGGTCATGTCACACTGCAATTGGAAAATATTCTACTGGTTGCACTCTTCCTGATCCAATGTTGCACGTTTCATGTAATGTGGTTGCACACCTCAAAAAGATAATTGCACCAAAGTAGGTTCAAACGGGATGGCAGTGTGGTCAAGTCACACTGCAAGGGAATATATTCTCCCGATTGCACTTTTCCTCATTTAAGTTGTACCATTCATGAAATTTTATTGCACGCTTCAGAAAACGCATTGCACCCTAGTAGGTTAAAACGGGATTGCAGTGTGTGGTCAAGTCACACTGCAGGGGAATATATTCTCCCGATTGCACTTTTCCTCATTTAAGTTGCACCATTCATGAAATTTTATTGCACGCTTCAGAAAACGCATTGCACCCTAGTAGGTTGAAACGGGATTGCAAAGGTGTGTGGTCAAGTCACACTTTGCAGGGAATATATTCTCCCGATTGCACTTTTCCTCATTTAAGTTGCACCATTCATGAAATTTTATTGCACGCCTTGTAAAACGCATTGCACCCTAGTAGGTTCAAACGGGATTGCAAAGGTGTGTGGTCAAGTCACACCGCACAGGGAATATATTCTCCCGATTGCACTTTTCCTCATTTAAGTTGCACCATTCATGAAACTTTATTGCACCTTGAAAACGCATTGCACCTAGTAGGTTCAAACGGGATTGCAAACACCGCAGGGGAATATATTCTCCCGATTGCACTTTTCCTCATTTAAGTTGCACCATTCATGAAACTTTATTGCACACTTCAGAAAACGCATTGCACCCTAGTAGGTTCAAACGGGATTGCACACACTGCAGGGGAATATATTCTCCCGATTGCACTTTTCCTCATTTAAGTTGTACCATTCATGAAACTTTATTGCACGCTTCAGAAAACTCATTGCACCCTAGTAGGTTCAAACGGGAGAATATATTGTGGTCAGGTCCACTGCAGGGGAATATATTCTCCTGATTGCACGCTTCCTGATTCAAGGTTGCACGTTTCATGTAATGTGGTTGCACAACTCAGAAACAATAATTGCACCCTTCAAAAAATTAATTGCACTGTAGCAGGTCCAAACGGGGTTGCAGTGTGTCGTCAAGTCACTTCAAAGGGGAAGAGTTTTTTGGGCGCAATAACGCTTGTGTAGGGTACAACGACATTCAACAAAAGGTGCAATCCAAACTTATGAACGGTGCAAGGTGGAGAGAATATATTTGACGTTGACCATACACCTTTCTAAATATAAAAATAATTGGAAATCATTGCCTTGGTAAATAAATGCCATTGCACTTGGACACTATAAATAATTGAAGGAGGTACCATTGTTTGTTGGTTGGATAACTCATTTTCAAAGTTGGTTTAAGCGAAGAAAGAAATGAACAGAGACGACCCTAAATGGAAAGGAAAGGGCATCGCTTCAACCACTTCTGACGGTCCACAAAAACGTAGGCATTTAATTCCACGTAGGCATTTAATTCCAGGGCCGGCTGGTCTAGTGCAGTTGGCATTGGAAAAAAGAGAGGATGGAGAGGGTGTGTTGGAAATGAACACACAAGAAGCAATACATAGAGCCATTACTGTTCCAAGTGAGGACAACGCATTCGTTGAAAACAACGCTTGGTTAGCTGCCGTGCATGGTGGATACATGTTTGAGCCGGGATACACAAACTTGGCGACTGTCAATCAAATGCCTAATTTGCATCGGCTCAAACTCGTAAGTTGTTGTATGATGTTTATATATGTTATTCATTTTTTAATGATAAAATCGTAAAAGATTGACTATGTTGTCATTGTCGTTCAGGTTGTTGCGTTGGTAAAATCATGTGTGTGCGATCCACTACGTGGAACTATGCTTGAGTTGAAGGTGACTACGTTATTCTTCACATCATTTGGATGAACCGAACTACAATAATAATTTGATCATGTTTGATTTTGAAACTAGGATCCCACAGGAACGATTCGGGGAACTGTGAGTGAGAAGGCAGCAGAAGTGTATGAAGGGTTGCTTAAGGCCGGTGTGTGCATCGTACTAAGAGAGATTGTGTTGTGGCGAGCAGAAAAAACCCCCTACTTAAATATCACAAGTTTCAACATTGAAGGCGTGTATGGAAGTTTGTAAAAAAGGGTTGTCCCAGAGAGATTGTCCAATTTTAGTGGTGTAAGGTATTTTTAAAAGTCCCCTACTTAAATATTTTTAAGTATTTGAAAAGCATTGAAGCGTGTATGGAAGTTTGTAAAAACGGGGTTGTCCCAATCTATGCTATTATTCGATCCAATTTTAGCCAAAAGGTATTTTTAAGGTATTCAAGTCCTTTTGCAAAATAATTATTTTTTTTTTTATTTAAAAAAGTAAAAGGTAAGGTATTTTGAAAATATTTGAAAAGGTTTATTTTATGATCTTTCATTTGTGTTCTTTGAATCATCATCACCACTTTTCTGTGCCACTTTTCCTGTGTGACAAGTATGTAATGATATACGAAAAAGTATTGTTTCCTGCGCCAACGCCAACGGCCTAATGAAGCCCAGCAAGGGAATGTTGTTCTATAGGTGCTAGAAAACAAGATAGACAAAGTATAATAAAACCTTCTGAGATGGCATACCCACTGAGATTGAAAATAGTGGCAAATGCAGATTCACATCATTGCATAAGCCAAATAGATTAGTGCAAAGTAAATAGATTAGTCATTACATTGCAAGGAGTGTAATTACATCAACTGTGCAATAAGTTTCTAAAAAAAAACAAAATATATGCACTGACTGGAGGGTGAAACAAAAAGTCATCCACCCACCGAAGGCCAAACTAACTGGGGTGAAACAAAAGTCAGTCACCCAACTATGGCCATACTAAATGTTGGAAACAAAAGTCAGTTGGATGAAACTAAAAACAGTCATTGGCACAAGGCCCACAATAACATGGATGAAACAAAAATCACTCATCCAATAATTAGACACTGTTTTTACATACAAAAATCTGCCTCTTAATGCTATTCACTTGTGTTAAACTTTGAGCAGCATGTGACTCTTGCCCCTGCAACAAATATAAAGCAAGTTAGTCATTAATTACATTTTTCATGCATGTTAAAATAAGATGGAAAAGACAAATGCATGTTGCCGAGAAGGTTGCAAACCAGAACTCTTGATTGAGGGCCCCACTGAAGTTTGCACAATGCCACTACTTAAACATGTGTCATCCCTCTACCAATATTAAGATCACGTAATAGACACTACTGCTCAGGTGGGGCAGGATCTCAAGCCACTATAGTATAACCATGGCGACTCGTATGTGAACCTTGGTGTGCATCTCAAGTTCCTAAGAAATTCCATTACAGTATAACCCAATTTCGTAGCCATTTACTCTAAATCTCCAATTTTTCTGAGTTACAATCTCATCAGGATACACAAGAATTGCACGAAAGGATTATTTACAAGTACAAGTGAACCCGGATACAACTCTCATCAACAAGTATCTATACTCCATACAGTGCATGACAAGAGGAAAGATGCAAAAAAGGAAAGAGCAAGAAAGGAAAGATGCACGAAAGGATTATTTACAAGTACAAGTGAACCCGGATACAACATCTCAACTTGGCTCAGAGCAAGAAAGGAAAGATGCAAAAAATTAACCAAACAAGAAATTTAGATGCAGTTGAAGATTACCTCTGGTAAGTAACTAATTTCTGAGGTGATCATCAGTTCTTAATTGTAGCCAATACAGAGTCCCGTTGTTCATTCCTCTCATCCATAAAGAGTGAATTCAATATCCTTCTCCTAATATTATTCATATTATCACTCTCCAATTCTGCAGAGACCATTCGTCCCTTCCACAACTCCATGAATTTGATGAGATAAATGCCACAGTCATGGCTAAGCATGTAATAAGAAAAAGAAACCATATAATAGACAAATTAGGTAGCGATTTCGGAGGCAAGTCTGGATTTGTAAAAAAAGTTCATTATTCTAACGTTCACTCACCCGTTGTCTTGCTGTGGAACCTTTGGATATACAATTTCAAACTCGTCCGCAGTATGCCTTGCCACCCCTTGACCATGGTTGAGTAGTGTGAACAAGTTATTCCACTACAACCGTTAAAGGCAACAAGTTAAGAGATAGACAAAGATTATGTAATAAATGGTACAGAAATGAAAAGATAATATTCAAATAAGGTTTATGGATGGGGGGGTTATATTACAATTCTTTTGACTGTGGATGTACGATCTGTTAGGTCAGCCGGCTGCATTGAGTCCAAAACCTCTACCCGCAAATCAACAAGGTTTATCGCTACACAAAACCAGTGACCAGTCTCACCATCTCCGAACAGTACAGGTAGAATAAGCTGCAAAATAATCCATCGAGGAAATTATGAGTCAGTAGGACAAGATTTTCCAAATACTAAAATGGACAAGCTGAAATGTGAGGCCGAGGTAACGTACCGTGCTGCATTTTCGTACGTCATAATGAACTTTTTTCACATCACATGCATCCCTCATATACGCATTAAACTTCAAATCAGTGGCCTTACCAAGATTTATCTGCAACTCAAGTTGAAAATATTTGAAATTGTTTTCTCCCGGTAGGCCAGGTTGCATGTTATGTTGCAAGTAAGGACCAAAAAACGTACCACGAAATCAGGATGGAAAATGTGGCGGTTCGGATGCAACTTTCCTTCTGCCTTCTGCTGAAGTTCATCCATCATGATCAAGTCCCTTACAGTATGGATAACCTGTTGGTGGTTGGAATGGTTTCATTATGCATAATTGAACCATTAATAGTACCAAATTTTAATGAGAATTCGGTAACTTACAAGCTTTGACACAAGGCCCCTTGGCCTGAACGAGCGGTGCACATCGTAGAAAGTCAACGGCCATTTCGCACCCACAATTTTTATACATGTCTCACTACATCAAATAAGTTTGTTACCAACATGTGTGAAGATATTTTTTTTTTAAGTAACTAGTTAACCTCAATAACAAGCATAAAGGTGGAGTCCTTACTCGGCACTAGTAGGTCCGTCTTTCTTCGGCTGGCGAATTAGAAAGTCCACAATCTTCTTCTGCTCATGTGTCATCTTTTGTACTTTGAAGGGTGGGGCTGCAAGGTAAGGAGCTGCAGTTGATTTACTCTGTCTCGTTTCCCGAAAGCCTCGTCTCCCTGTAGGCTCAGTAGACGCATCCCCCTTTGCACGTCTACGGTAACGTTTCACTTGTTTTTCACCCGGAGTTTGTGCTTCAACATCGCCTTGTATAGGGGTGACTTCATTATCACCTTTTTCTCCTCCGTCGTTAAATGGCATTTCCTGCAAATCAAAATCAACTCACTGAACATTGTGAAAGGTCATTCATACAACAAATGGTATTGCAGAACCAGATTTTAAGGTCATTCTGTAATCTTTTTAAGGGGAAGTTCTAAACCGATGTGAAAGGAAGTAGGACAATAAAACTATATAAGTTTGTAACATACCGCCGTTTCATCAAGTTGACCTTCTTTGGGACTGACATCTTTATCACGGGGACTTTCATAGTTGCCATCGAAGACATCGGGTTCGTTAGGGGCCTACAAAATAACAGATACATAAGTAAATGCATAAGGATTTTCTTAAGCTGGTCAAACCCAATCGGGCACATACGAGTGAGGGTATTATTCAAAGTAAGTTAAGACTTTATATTTACTATGGGGGATGTTTTTGTACCATACCTGATTATGAATGGAGGGACCGTCTTCCTTGCAAAACAATCTCTCACAACCGTCAGGGATCCGAACTTCAACATCCCGCAGCATAGATAAGTCATCATCCCATTTACGCAAGTTCTTTAAACGTTTTAAGAAAGCATGTATCTCATCATGGTATGCTTTAATAGGTGCCTATAAATGGTACATTATTTTAAGTAAGATTTGTGTGATGGAAAAGAAAATCGCACTTTATAGGAAGAATAAATAATTACAACCGATACACCAACTCAGAGATACATCACCTCATTCTTCATGTTATGGGGGGGAAACTGAGAGTACACAGACTCCTTCGTAGGTTTGTCCTCCGGCTCAACACTTATTCGGTCATCAATGAACTCCTTTGTCCATAAGGCAATGGGAAGGTCACTTTCTTCACTCCCAATCTCAACATTCATCGGAAAATTATGAAAGTATATTATCTGCATAGTGAGTAGAAATGACATTATCTTTCACGACAAAATATTGAAATCAATAAACTTACAAATAATTAAGGCACAAAAAAAATTTACACACCATCAATATAAACAAAGCTCCACCAACACCTTGGGCACTAGAAGAAGGGCCTTTCGCTGCTCTTATCTTATAATTTCTTATTTCTTCTACCAACCAATTGAGGACAAATTCAGGCCACTTGTACCTCTTTATCTTCTCCATTTCGTCCGTGACCACACCCGGAAACAACCGACTACCAACAACATCCTTTTGTGGGGACACAAGAAACATCCCAAACCAAACAAC
>JADGMU010001159.1:0-48648 GCA_016920895.1 Vaccinium myrtillus | reverse complement strand
GTTTAGAAAGTTTATTATCATAAATTTCGGGGAATGGCTACAGTACACACGCATTAAAGATGTGTACCATATGTACTTATTGTATGATTCATATTGTGTCAACTAATGGCAATTGTAACCCTTTTTATTGTCTCGTAATTTTACTCCTATATTTTAAAATTCGTAACTTTTTCAGAAATATCATTCATAGCATTTCTCTATGATTTATAACATTTTTTGTAAGTCTCGTAACTTTTCTACGAAAAAAAAATTGTAACTTTTTATTCACAAGAGGTAATTGATTGGTATTTTAGAAGTGTGTGTTGTTGGGATCGATGGGGTCACCACGCCCGCACTAAAGCGGGCACTAAACTGCTCAGGCCTTACGTTTACATTCAAGCCTTTACGGTTACTTGACACTTGTTTTCAGAGACAGACAGACACAAAATTAACAAATAATTTTTTTTAATAAAGACAAAACCAAAAGATCGAAAACGAAGTTGGTTTCAATGAGCTGGGGTGGGCCCATCTAGGCATCTACTGATCTAGAATCACAACACGGTGTCGTGAGTTTAAGGTCACAATCTGGTTACATTTTTGCTTAAAACGATTAGTTACTTTTATTTATAGTACTAGGGGTTCATATCTACTGTCCTAACGGAGTTCTTGTGCAATTCGAGAGTAAAGGTTTTTAAAACTTAGGAGTTCATGTCAGCTTTCGAGCACCTCGAATAATTTTGGACTTCAATTTTATCGCCCACTTGTGAGAAGGTCAATAAAAATCGAATCTTAGACAATAAAAAAAAGCAGCAGCAAACTCCTGTGTCTCCCCGTGACCAACCCTTGAGTAAAGGTTGTGTTGTCGAGTCTTTCACTAGCTAGCCAGTTCCTCCATCTCGAGTATCATCTACAATGATCACCATTATTGATTGAGACCGGTGTCTTTTCAATCTGTTAGATCAGTGGAAAATATATGAGCTAAATTTATTGATATAGAGTCTTGATACGAGTACACCATTTGGTTCACACCGCATTGTGTGTGATTTGTTTCGTAATTTCATACAAATGATCGGAGCCGCATAACTCATTAAAAATATGTTTTTAGGGATTCCTGAAAAAAAAAATCAGCTCAGTTGGATATTTGTAAAAACTTGATCGATTCTTCGTTCAATTTTCTATCAGAAAATCGAGCAAAAAACTGATCAAGCCTCTATCGATATCCGATTGAGCTGATTTTTTACAAGAATCCTTAAAAAATATTTTAAACAAATTGAGCGGTTTCGATTATTTATGTGGAACCTTGAGATCGGCTACAGACAACGCGATACACCAAATACACATTGTGTTATGTGTTGCCCATTTTGAGGTTCCACATAAATAATGGCTCAATTTGAAGTGGTTCCGTGTATCGTTTTTCGATTTTTTTCGCTCCAAATTAAATTACTCCTCGTGTACTTTAATTTGGTGCAAAAAAAAAATCGAAAAACGATACACGGAACTACTTCATTTTTTGATTTGAAATATCATGATTTTAGCAACTGGGTGTTAAAATCTTTTGAAAAACTGGGCCTAAGTGACTTCAAAAATTATGCAGCTGCAGATAGTGGTACCATGTCTAATTCACAGGAGACACTTTTTTAGATTACACATTTACTACCATCTTTTACTTTTCACCCTTTTTTTTTTTTTTTGGGATTTGGGCTTGAGGTATAGAGTAGGGCCAGCTAAATACTATACTACAAATAGGGATTTTAAAAAAAACAAACATAATTGAATGGACCCTCCAAACGAAACCAAATTAGTCAATTTTGGTGGTTTTTTTAGTTAGTATAGTTGTTCAGTTTGTAATGGAGTATTAAACAAATCAATCGACTTTTGATTTGGTTTTCGTTTGAAGGATTCATATGCCGAACAAAACCAAACTGATCAATCTATTTACATCATATAATATGATGAGTGCACACAGGTATTCTGTTTCTTTCACACACTTTCTAATTCATTAACTAAGGCTATGTTTTTCGCGTAAAATACTGTCGGATTGCTTTTCCACCAACTCTCCTAAAACCAATTGGTGTTAGGAATGACTTCAATTAAGTCTTTTATGGCATTCGACATCGCACCCGCAAGTCTGTTTTTAGAACGGTCGCAGGGAGTGATATTGTGTAACCAAATTCATGGGGGCACTTCAGGCCCAACAATCCCTCCCTCACGATGACGCTCCCGCGACTCGAACCCATGACCTCTTGGCTCTGATACCACTTGTCGGACCGCTTTTCCTCCAACTCTCCTAAAACCAATTGGTGTTAGGAATGGTTTCAATTAAGTCTTTTATGGCATTCGACACCGCACCTGCAAGTCTGTTTTTAGAACGGTCGCAGAGAGTGGCATTGTGTAACCAAATTCATGGGGGCACTTCGGGCCCAACAAATACTTTTGTTGAAAATAAACTTTTTAACTTTTATTTTCGGGTGTTTGGTTGGCATATGAAAGATATATTTTCCAAAGCAATTATTTTTCCGTTGTTTTTTTCTGTTCTTATGTCGCTGGTATGCATTCACTCACATATATATCGACCATTTGTCTATCTGAGACAGAGGTGGATAAATAGGAAACAAGCTTCTGTCCGACGTGTGGCTGAAAGGTAAGTGACAGTCGGTTGGGCTAGCTGCAGGTAAAATCACTTACGGCTTTATTCCATGTAAGTTGTTTTTCACGTGCTTGAGGTAATTCATTTTCCGGGAAAAAATATTTTACCAACCAATTCCGCAACCAAACAATAAAAATTAGGTAAAACATTTTTGGGGAAAATATTTTACGGTCAAATAAACGGAGCCTAAAAGTGGATGGGAAAATTGTCTCACGGTTTCAGTGTTATCTTAATTGTTATATTTTCTATCGTTGTGATGTCTATGTACCTCTGATTCTTTAATCTTTGTTAACTCTAGTTTTTGAAAATATAAATAAATTGTTTTTTTTTTTCTGTTAAAAAACGAAAGCAGAAGTGAAATGTTTTCTCACTATATTTCCCCGTTCTCCTTTAGCGCTACTCTAAGGCCTTGTTCTTGAATGAATTTTATGAGATAAAATCTAATTTTTATAAAACGTAGTTTTGTTCAGAAGTGTGATAAAATGATTGTTTTCCTAATGGATTAAATCTAGGGTTGATAAAGGTGTTTTGTAAATGATTTTGTGACATACTCTCTCCGTCCCTTTTTAAGTGTTTAACTTTTCATTTCGGGTTATCCCTAAATAAGTGTGTGGTTTGAAAAAGTTAATGGGTGAAAGTTTTTACAATTATCGTTTTGCCCTTTTGAAAAGTTAGTGGGTAAAATGGTTAATGGGTAAAAGTGGAGGATAATTTTAAAAAATAGAGGTAAAAGTTAATGTGAAAAGTGTAGTAATAATGATGTTTTTTTATTAAATTGGATTTATGAAGTAACACATTTAAAAATGGACAGAGAGAGTAAAATCTAGTTTTGCTAAAATTCGTTGACAATGTTAAATTTTATCAAAACTAGATTTTATGAGGTAAAATCCATTAAAAAACAAGGCCTAAGAGCATCTATACCCATAAACGTCGTATTTTGTCTTGTCGTTGCAATTGCCATTCACTTTTTGGTTGGCAATGATGCCATTTTGCCAAAAAAAAAAAAACAAAGGGTGTTGCACCCATGTTGTCATTTTTCGTCAAAATTCAAAGTTTCACAATTTTCAACAAAGTTTTATATACCTAACTTTTCATCCAAATTAGAGACGGAGAACCCAGGGGTCGACGCAGTGGTAATCTCCCGGTAACAGGGAGTCCTAAGAAAATTTTGATTTTGGGTTCGTGAACGTGTTATTAATTTTCATATTCGATCAACTTATGTAGAGTTTTATCCCGACTTAATTTGAGTACGTGTCAGTTGATGGTGAAATTGATCCTCCTAATTAGTTCTTGTATTGGACCGGATACCGAGTTAGAGAGGGGCTTACAAAAGGTTTGGATGGCCTAAAAAGACTGATGCTTGCATTGTAGAAAGGTACAGAACACAAATACAAGGAACCCCATCATTCCATCTTTCTTTTGAAGACCATGAAACGAGAAAAATAAGTTTAAAAAATATCTAGGAAGAACAAAATGCCCCAAATTTCAATAGGATGGAGGGGAAGTAAAGGAGCAAAGTCAGCTGCTCGAGGAAGAAAAAGGGGATAGAAGAAGCTAAAGAGCAATCAATTCAAAAGGGTTGGGGAACTGATTTCCAAAATGGAAGAATTAGGAGGAGCAGTAGAATCAGGCACAATCCCAGTCAATCTAGTCAAACTTTTTACAACCCAATGTAGTACTCAATCTTGACACCATAAACCAATGCCACAAAAATTTTGAATTACATCACTGGTCCCCTATTTTAATTTATTTTAATAAACTCGGGTATTTAGACTCAATTTATTATGCACACCTCGACTAGTCCTGGAGGCTCAAATTCGACAGCCCACTTGCGGGGGAGCCCAATTGAAGTTGTACAGTAAAGATCGAAATGGACTGACCAAAAAATAGTTGATAGCTCCGTATGGGCTGGTAACCTATTTTAATTTTAAAATAAAATCACCAATATTTAAATTTTATAATTTTAGCAACAACAAATAAGGATTAAAGTTGAAAATCTCATATCAAACATTCCAAGCAGGCCTGCAATAATTACATGTTTCTCTAGAAGAAGAGTTTGTTCTGCACAAACTAGTAATATGGGAGGGGGTGAGTTTTCCTTGGTACGGAGTTTTAAATTTTAGAGCATCTCCAATGGCATGCTATATGTATCGCTACATCTATACTATACTATGAAGCTCTAAATTTCCTTCTCCAATGGTGAGGTAAAACACACGTTATATTTACATATAGCTATATGTTGTGCCATATATGGCACAAGATATAGCTATGATTATAATCTAGCATGCCACATTGTGTCTATCTCTCTCATCACGGGACCCATGAATATCAATTCAAATTGACACTTTTTGAAAAAAACAAAAGAAATACTAGCATTTACATCATTGGAGTAACGTTGTTATATTATAGCAATTTGACACTATTCATTGCTATATTATAGTAATAGAGAAAACATTCTTTCCACCGCCGACGGAAACTTATTCCCATAGTAATAACCATCCAAATAACAACTTTTACCGTTGGAGGCTCTTATTGCTCCAACAATCAATTTGTAGGCCTTAGGTAAAAATGATGCCAAAAACGTCTAAGTAAATTTGTTTCTCTTATCTCTATCATGGTAGTCACACATGTACAAATGCTAATATGGTTTTATTGTGGGACCATCAAAGAAAGGAAATCAAAGTATTCTCTATTAACTAGTATAATAACTAAGGAGTTTTGTTCCAATTTTAATCGGGCCATTTGATAGTGCCATTGAAATTGAATCTTTAGGGATTAGTCGATATATACATAAATTGACCCAAACATCCTGGATTATGAAAAAGAAAGAAATAACGAAATAACATCACATTCTTTGAGCCATATAGCTAAATTTAGTAATTTATCACTATGGAATATTAATCGCTAGCTTATGATATAGCAACCCCTTCATTGAAGATGCTGTTATAAATACATGTAATATTGTCCATCTTTACGATCGCTCTAAAAAGTAAACATGCAGATGCGATGTAAAATGCATAAAACGTGCTACAAGTGACGTCTTCGTATTATTAATTGATTTTTGGTAAGATGGCAGAAGTCGGTAACGCAAGTTCCCACACACACTCACATAAGTACGTATATGTATAGGCTCATAAATAGTACTAATAGGGAGATATTAATGCCAAAATAGGTTTGGTTATTTTCAAAACTTTAGTGCAAAGAGGAGTTGGTTTTATTTATTTATTTATCACAAAACAAGTATGCAAAGAATTTTTGTTAAATAATAAAAACTCTTTGAACTCAAAAAACTGTTTTGGTTATCATTTCCCATAGCCATATGTAACCAATACTCTTTGAAGTAGTGTAGGACAAAAGGAAACTAAAGAAGAAAAGGAACAAGTTGGAGGTTAGCTCATGAGAACTTCATGAAATTAGGTTGCCTGGTTTCACTCACCCATCCCCTTTCTCTCTCTATTTCCTTTCACACCAACATTTTCTCTTTTCCTTTCCTTCTCTCTCTCTCTGTTTTGATTCTCTTCCTTTCTGCCCATTAAAAAATTGGCACATTACAAATCATCCCTTTTTCCCTTGTATTGGAAACACCCATCATTACTCCCAACAATTTCCCATTCCAATTCAACCTTAGAAACCTGAGCTTCTAAGACATTCATTCTCCTCCCCTATGTATAAATACCCCTTCCTTTCCAACTTTTGTTTTACCAAAAACCTTCTCTCTCTCTCTCTCTCTCTCTCTCTCTCTCTCTGGTTCCCTTTATTATTATGATATGATATGATGGATCCTTCTTCCACCAACTCTGTGAATGGCTTCTACTCCTTCCTAACCAGAGGAATCCATGATCTGGAAACAGTTTTCCTATCCAATAACTTCATGTCAATTCAATTCCTCCAAACAGTCCTTTCCCTTCTAAGATCATTTCACACCCAACTAGTCCTTCTTGTTCAAAAACTTCACTTGCCTGTGGGTGAGAAGTGGCTTGATGAGTACATGGATGAGAGCTCTAAGCTCTGGGAAACCTGCCACCTCATCAAATCCGCCTTATCCCCCATGGAGAATTATTACTCCGCCGGATTTAATATCACTTCCTCCCTCGACGCTCATCGCCACCTATCTCCCCTTCTCTGTCGCCAGGTCTGTCTCTCTGTCTGTCGCGCCCCGATTTTTTCTCTCATCAGTACTTTCGCAGAAGTCTTTTTTATTATTATTATTATTATTATTTGTTTTTCATATTAATTAAATTAAATTTGGAAAACAGGTTGTTAGGGCAATATCAGGGTGCAGAAGGGAGGCTATGGGATTGGAAGAAGAGAACAGGGGATTAATGGAGACAAGAATTGAACAACTATCTCTAAAATTTGATGAGAGAGTTTCAATTGAATCAAAGCTAAATGGGTTCAGTGGATTCAGGGGAGTTCTTTACGCCATGAGGAATATCAGCTCACTTCTACTCATGATTTTGCTATATGGGTTGGTCTATTGCTGGCCTGATTCCAATTTTCTGAGTGGTGGAAACGAAGGCGAAGGGTGCTTGTTTTTCGGGTCCGGTTTGCAGCAGAGAGTGGCAGAGGAGATCAACAACCAGATTAACAACGGGAGGCGGGGGATTTTGTTGTACGAGTTTCGGAGATCGAAGATGGCGGTGGACGAGCTGAGGAGGGAGTTGGAGAGGATGGGATCACAGGGGGGAGGGATGATGGATTGGGAGAGAGAGAGTGGGATTATGAGAGAGAGAGTTGAGGAGTTGAAGGGATGTTTTGGTGTGTTGAAGTCTGGGGTTGAGAATGTTGTTGGCCAACTTGATGATTTCTTTGATGAGATTGTTGAAGGGAGGAAAAAGCTTTTGGACTTTTGCAGTCACAGGTAAGGAAAAAAAGGTGATTTCAAGTTGTTTTCAGTATCAGTTTTCCAGAAAAACTATTTTGAAAAAAAAAAAAAAAAAAAAAAAAAACGCTCATTGTGTTTAGTACTACTTTCTTAGTGAAAACAATTTTGGAGAATATTGAAAAACAACTTTTTGTGGTGTTATTTTACTAATGGGTTTCTCTTCGAAAGTCGTGAATCCTAAACACAAGCTTTGGAATTTACGAGCGAAACTTGTTTTTCGGGAAAAAAAAAAAAAAAAAGATCTGGATACGGGTGCTGAAACAACAAGGGACTAAGGGAACGGGTACGAATCGTGGAATCAGCTATGGAGCGGTTGTGTACATTTTTATCTTATCTTGTGGTGTTCATAATCCTTCTCTTTCCCTCTATTCCTCTTGTGGTTAAACAGCCTAGTATAGTTGAAGCAGGTTAGATATCTTCGTTTTGTAAAAACCCAAAGAGGAAATTTTGAAGGAAAAGATAGTATGAATATGAATATGATTTTGAGCATTATGACATACCCAAAATAGAGAAATGAATGAGAAAAGTCACAATGCAGAACCAAGATTTCATCCAAGGATTAAAAAAACAAAATCTTTTTCATGGAAAATGAAAGAGCAGAAAGAATAGAAGCTTCTTAGATATGTTACTTAAAAAGGGGGAAGACTACAACAGAGTCAAAATCTTTTTATTTATTTATTTTGATTTTCTTTCTTTTTTTTCCCCTTCCTTTCCAATTTAATATCCGAACGCTGCTACGTGCACACCACATACGCGCACCCCAAATGCACACCAACACATTCCGATCGTCCATTTCAAGAATCAATGGTCCGGATTTGAAATAAATTCTTACCGGTAAGAGTTAATTCTTACCGGTAAGAATTCATTTCAAATCTGAAACATCGAAAAAAGCTTTTAGACGGTTGGGATGTGCTGGTGTGCAAGTGGGGTACGCATCCTGGTGTACGCGAATCATTTTTGTTAATATCCCCCTCTTCCAAAAGGTGGATGGCTCTTTGATGGTTGCAGTAAATTAGTCATCATTCAAGTTGCACTAAAATGATGAAAGTAAGTTAGTTATCTATAGAGGCACTGTTAGGGTTACTTACTTTAATTTCACAAAAAAAGAAAAAAGAAAAAAAGAAAAAAAAGAAACCCTTTACACTGAAAGAAGCTTTTGTCTGATTCAAAGTTCATTTTCGACGACAATGGAGTCAGAATCATAGTTTGCTTTTCCATTTGTAATAATCGAAAGACCTGATGTAATCGAAAGACCTGATTTAAATTCAAGTGCTAATAATTAATCAGAAAGTATTGAGTAACAGCTGAGGCTAAATTTGGAAGTCTTTGCAAATCTCATCTCATAATTATCACACTGTGAAAAGGGGGAAAATTTTGGGTACGGAGAGAGATACACATGGTGCCCGGCATCCCATCCGAGCCGTCCAAACATGTTTTGAACGGTCTAGATTTTTTAAAAGTTGCCCCAAAATTTTAAAAAAATGCCACTAACAAATCTGGACTGTTCAAAACATGTTTGGACAGCTCGAATGGAGTACAGGGCACCACGTGTATATACCCTCCCGTGCACAAAATTTTCTCGTTAACAGGCTAACGAAAATATACACAGAAAGGGGAAGAAAAAAAAAAAAAAAACCTCTGTATAAATTAGTACATACCAAAAGCGATTAAAGCATCACCAATGGTTTGAGCCATTTATTACAAGTGGAAACTTTTTATGGACTTGTAGAATTTTACGAAATTTTTGACAGTTGCTCCAGTAGTGCCAAACCTAATTTTCTACATTAACTCATCACAACCCTTGGATTGCAGGTAGTTTCGTAGAGATTTGAAGCATAAAAGTTTGCAACACACATTTTCTGTTGCTAACACATTCTCTCTCTCCCTCTGGTGGCAGAACTATAATAGTAGTAGTATAACCAATTAATCTCATGCTTTTTGTCCTTCCCCGGAAATTCATACCTTTTTTGTCCATCGCCAGAAATACACGCCCCGTCTCTCTCGAAAAGATGAAACAACAGCTGAACAATAGTACTGATAATAACTCCTAAACAGTACTACTCCTGATCAAGGAATAGATACTGGAGTAATTAATAAAGCAGTTGGAAACAAATCAGGGTTTAAGCCAAGAGGTTACCACAACATAAATTAAGTTCCAACTAATCTGGCAGAAGACCGGTATCCGTTTGAACATCAGATTAGATAACTACCACTTTACTAGCATATCAAATCTAAGTAGTTGGGAAGTGGGACATATTTTATTCTTCCAACTTCAATTTCATGTTGCATAAAGTTGTAATTCAACCCCCAAAGACTGGGAAATCCCCTTGACCGGAGACAAAATCCATTTTCTCATTTACAAGAGCTTCCAAAAGTAAAAAGAATGAGGTGAGCAACATAGCATACATTCACTTGTTCTCTATGTTTGCAAACCAAAACTAGGTTTAAACAGCCAAGATTAAAAGCTTCAAAATCTACCACCCCATGCTTCTTACAGAGTTTTTCATATATAAACATAATACTAGTATACAGACTGAAACCTCAAGTCACAACTGAAATGAGAGCCCGGAAAAAGAAATGGAGAGAGCAAGATACAAATACAAGGCTATGTATAAGAGAGGGGCTAGTATCTACAAACGGCTCCTCTATATGCATGATCAGATGTCAAGTACTCACAATGCAAACTCAGAAGCAAAGATTCAACCTTTTTTTGGCGCTGAATGATATCCACAGTTTTTAGACCCTTCAGTATTTCTCAGTTCCAGCAACTTCCCATGTTTCTTCGGCACAGCTTTTGCAATCTAGATGTCGTAAGGAAGTCTGCAATAGTTCTATAGTCAGTCTCTAAAAAACCTCCTGATGCCATCACAGGACTCGGATAGGGAATAGAAATCAAATAATTGATGCCGATTACAAGTGAACCATCCCAACAAAATAAATACTCAACAACGTATCTGTACTGATGTTTTGGTGTAGGAAAAAGAGAAGAAAATGAATCTTAAGATCCGCATTTTAATATTTCCCCCTTACCTTTTCTTTTCCCTCTGCACATCTCTGCATGAATCCATGATCCAAATACAACTTAAGAGCATGGTAAAACAAGAATCTAGGACAATTGTGACCAACAAGATTTTGGATCCAAGGGCTCATGGAGAGAGCGAATACTAAAGGAAGTTTCGGCAACATCTTAAAGACCCGTAAAATGAATTATACTGAAAAACATTTACAGAAGTGACGAAAAAAACACTAACGACAAGCACATACAACGTTTTAAGGTGTCTGCCTTTCAGATACGGGCCAAAAAATGTATATCATCCTGCTCTTGCTCTCTCCCAAACAGACAAAAAGAAGGCCGGAAACATGAACCCAACCCCATCCTAATCTCAAAGCTTAAGTTGATAAGGAATGGACCAACAAAAGTGCACATGAAGTCCTCACCTACTTCTAAAGCTGAGATGAAGAGATGGCTGAACAGATATTCGGGCTTGATCTCCCAAAACTATAACCCCTATCCAGTGTTTGGTTTGGAATTCCAACTTCTTGAATACTGAATAGTTTATTTTTCCTAAGTACCCTTCAATCATCACTTCGTGAAAAAGAGGCAGACCGACTGATGATTTTTTTGGACACATGTTTTGGCAAAATGACACTATTCATTGCTCAAAAATGAGAATGGCAAGGGTAAAATGGCAAACACTGGTGTGGATGCTCTAAGGCACTCACATCCACCTTCTTATCATTTGAGCTAAACGTTTGGGTGGTCTGACTGATGTTTTGGAGTGTTAAGTCTACTTTTTCAAGTAGCATGTCTCTCCCATGCTTGTCTTGAGTATATGTCCAACAAAATATGAGCTGGATTCAGAACGGCCCACACATAATTGATTAAGTCTAATCCAATTGGCTGCATCAGAATGTCACATGCAAGGAAGGGAAACCTACTTACCCACAGATGAGATTTGTAATGGCCTTAGATGAAATGTATACTAACTATTCTTATACCATCTAATGTGGATATGACTTGTATCCAAACCCACTACAGGTAAAGAAACAATGTTGGATTTGAGATGTTAGCCATTTTTGTCCAATTTGGCCAATTTAGTCTCTGATTTTGGGAGCCTAGCGGTTGGTTCTTTTGTTGTTTCTCTGTTTTGCTCAGTCCTTCATGGTCTTTTAACCTATTTTGCGGAAATTCTGTAAGTGCCTTTCCAGACTTTTGTGGTTTTCCTCATGTGTACCCTTTTCACCCTTTCTTGGCTTTGCCTCTGTCTTTTTGTTCGGGGATGTTTTGGGTATTTTGGTCCGCACCTATTCCCATGAAATGTTTCCAGCTACAGCTCGGTCCGGTTCTTCGTTTTTTATTTTCACCCCTAGTACCCATTACCCACCACCCAAACCCATTCTATGATTGTAATCCGTAGCCTGTTCTAACTTATAATGCTGTTGATGTCTGTCTATTGAGTTTGCCCAAGGCCCCAAGCATGAGAGGTAGTGGTTTCAAATTGGCCAGAAAGTGATTTTCTCATAATCGTGCTTCACAAATCGTAGAAGAAAGAATCCAAATTTAGGTAACTAATCTTGTGTGGACTGGTTGACAAAGATCAGAGGGACATTTGTTTGGATCTTGAATTCGTATCTCTTCTGTTATTTGGGAGGGGATGCACAAAAGTTGATTTCAAGGTTTGGTTGGCGGCATACTGAAAGTAAAAACGTTATTTGGGCTGCGAGTAAAGCAGTGGAAGTGACTGGAGGAGAGGGGGCGAGGGAGGTGGCCCACAGATGTTTGTTAGTAGAAAATTTGGTTGTAGATTTATGGAAGATAAACGGTATTATAGGACTGGAATATATATGGTAGTGGGTTTGGAGAGATAGCAGGGCTAGAGAGATTATTTTCGAGTTCAAATCAAATCACCCATTGGTAACAGTTTCACTATAGCACTTCTAGAGTATGAAGCTTAATTATTGTATAACTATTATGAGATTATTTTCGAGTTCAAATCAAATCACCCATTGGTAACAGTTTCACTATAGCACTTCTAGAGTATGAAGCTTAATTATTGTATAACTATTATTCTCTTATGTTCAGTATCAAATATGGGATTCAAATGAGTCCCAAAAATTTCAAAACTACACATTCCACGACCATCCATCATTACAATTATAAAGATTAGAGTCCTAGGACCCTTGCTCTTCGGCTAATGAAATGTTTATGAAATATGTTGATTAACTACATTACTATTTCTCACTAGACCTATCCCAAAACTTATTCTTAGCTCAAGAAACATAAGAAATCCTCAAAAGATCAATGGTTCCGCCCACTCAAAACTAAGAGGGATGTCGCCTACTACTAAAATACAGGTTTTTGCAACAGTTGCGTTCTTCTATGCAAGAAGAAGACTAAAATTAACAAAGAAGTTTGGATCCGAAAAAGTACCCTTAGGCAGTGGAGGTTGTCATTGACATATTATAATTCTCCTTAATTTCGGTTTAGAGGCATGATAAAAATTGTTTTAAGACGGATCTTCTTCAAAAATCGTAGAGAACAAATATCCATGGTCATCACCGCATCAGAATGAAATCCTATAATCAGGGACACAACTTCTCCATTTCGATCTTTCTGGAGATATGTAAGGTATTCTGTGAAAATTTGAGAGAGTTTACATAAAAGGACACCAATATATTTTGCAAGAATAAAACCCCAAATTTCCGTTGTAAATCTAATGAAATTGAGCAAGACTGAACAAAAATCCTAGATGTCCAATGCCTACAAACCAACATGGTTCTAAAAGTCCCTATGTGTTAGACGGGTGGCGTGAGGCATGTAGCACTAGGCCGACTAGCTGCCATTTAGTCGGCGCCTAAAGATTAGGAAGTTTTTTATCTTTCCAAAAAATATTCCCCCTTCCCAAAGTTTGAGTACGTAGAACAACATAAAATGAAAAATATCAAACATGCAGCATCCATCTATTAAAACCAAATGTTTTAATGTTAGTTTTGTACCCATAAAATATTTTTTAGACCTCGACTCTTCATCGTCGAACATTTCAACAAAGTGAACATTCATTTGTTGCACCACTTCCTTCCTTTTAGTTGTAGTAGTAATTTTTATTTCACCAGAGATTGCCTTGCTGCGATTTTAGGGATGATGATTGTCGAGAGAACTCGTAAGTTATTCGATATTTGGGTTAAAATAACGGTCCAGAGATATCATCCATCTTTGGTCCCAAGTTTTGATGATACAGTTTCAAACTGATCTCTTTTATTCACATTTCCTAGCCTGGCGAGTTGTGCAAGGCATTAGACATCAGTGTTCTAAAAGAAGGTCTGTAAGGCCGAGTACTAGCCGCCTAGGTGCTAGAAGTCCCCTCGCTGACTAGCCCGACTAGCTCAACTAGACCGACTATCCCGACTAATTGCCCGATTAGGCGCCGAGTACTCGGCCCTGGAAGCTAGAAGGTACCCGGCCGCCTTGGGAGCGCCTAATGTGTTTTAGAACCTTGTTAGACATTACAAACAAACGCTAAATTTTGTGACCTTATTTGTAATGCCCGTGCACATGTCCCTGTTGCCCTCTCTTTCCTTTGTGATAGCAAACTCAACAGGACATGCGCATGGGCTAACCTACATTCTGGAAGTTAGACACTAGCTTACTATACCTCTCCATGCGGGTTGTGCATGGAACCCATTATCCCTTTCCTGCGGGTTGTGCACGGGAGTTGCCACTTTTCTTTCGTTTCCTGGGCATTGTAAACTTGTATATTTGCTTAACCTCTTTTATATTTCAAGCTGATTTACCCAAAAAAGAAAAATCATAAAATATGGCCACCAACTAGTCCCCGCTTAGCTGAATATTCCCGCCTAACCGACTGATCGACGACTACTCTTCGTAGCGGCCGCCTAGTGTAACGCCTATGAGTATATGACCCTAGTCGAGGCGGTGGACCGCCACCGACGTTTAAAACACTCTCCGATGCAAAAACCAGTGTAAACAGTAAAATTGGGGCATGTATACAATTCACAAGGCCGAAAATTCACACCCGATAATGAAAAAGTAGAATCAAAAGTACCCAATTCAACACGTCGATAAAAAGAAGTTCAAATTGATCTTACCACTCTAGATCGCTCCACACCCCAGCTGGGTCGGGTCAAACCCGATTTTGTGGGCCCGAATTTGGCATGTTCACTCTGTTTGATTCCTTGAATCGTTGTTTTGGTGGTCTTAATTCTATGGAGAGACTTGGATCGGCCATACACGAAGGGGAGACGAAGGATTTGGGGAATTAGTGTTTATTATGGGAAGGTATAGCAGCAGCAGAAACATCGACAACAGCGTTTGAAGCAGTCGCAGTACAGGTAACGAAGTGGCGATCGACGAGAAGACGATGAAGTCTCCATTTAGACTTTTCGGGGGCGGCGAGAGAGGGGGTACCGTAGCCTCAGGCAGATGGCTGGACTGGAAGCTTCTTCCCGACGGTCGCTCAAAAAGGAAGGAAAAAGCTGAGCTTTACTCTTGTATAGGGTGGTGTTGGTCGCCTAATTTGTTCCTTAGGTTGTTTACTAGAGTAGGTAAAATCTGAGCTTACTCTTGTATAGGCTTTGCTTACGTCTTGTTTTGCCTGGGATAATGTCACTGTAGTAAAGCCGAATTTTACTCACATTTATATGGAAAAAAAAGGTTGAAAATTTGACCCTTGGAATATATTTCAATGTACTCCTCAAAACACCATAGTTAAATCCCGTGGGTACTGTTCACAGCACCTAAAAACACCCTTGTTTTGATTCCGTTTCTCATATGTACCTACGACCCTAACCCTAATCCTTCCATTCAATACAAAAACCATAAACCACTCTTATTCCTACATCATCTAAACGATTCTTATTGTCCTGCATCATGTACTTTCAAAATTTTATGTTAGTTATAATTTGCTTTTCAAAGTACAACAAGGGAAATTGTTTTCTATTTCTTGTGTGTAGTCTCTGATCCACATGCCTCCAGAGATCAGCCTTCTATGATTAGTTGTCTTTTTTGGCTTTGTGTTTGTATATGCTCAAGTACTCTACACCAGTAGATCAAATGTTCCTCCTTTCCATGCTTTTTTTTTTATAATTTTATTTTATCATTTTTGTAGTTTCTCCATCCGCATAAACAGTGACACTGTCCATGGTTGTGCAGGTCGACAGAGGACACATTGAACATTTGGGCAATATGAAGCACATGTTGACCTCACCACATGTTCCTGCATCTCTGACCGCAACTGCTAACATCCACTATCGTACTGAAGAAGAAATATGAAGGAGACATCATCAACACCCTCAAGATCCGAGGAAGCAGGAGATCCAAGCCATCAAAGTGACACTTTCAGAGTGTCCATGTACCTAAGAGTTGCACTAGAAAAGTTGCTTAGACTTGTGCCATTTGTTGTCGTTGTGCCATTTTGATGAGCTTCTCCTAAACTTTGTAATAGTTGGGATATACAATGGATTTGTGTATTCATTCATCTAAGAGACAAGCAATGTATTCGATTTCATTAAACTTATAATGTAATCTTGTTCATCTGCAATTCAATTTTTCATAGCTTCAACATCCTCTATTGTACTTCTGGACCAGGTTGTCAATGGATATACCAACATGATAACAACAGACTTGACAAAGTCCAAATTGGATTAGTGCTTTGGTTATTGGATTATATTATGTTGTGCCTAGTTTTGTGTTGTGCCTTATTAGTTGATTGTCTGATGACACGCTAAGACGTCGGGTATGCAACAAAATAGGGGAAATGCTGCCCAAATTTTTGCAAAAGTAGCAACCTAAACTCAGTTTTATGCACTTTCATAGCAATTTCAGCAACCTAAAGTCATTTTTCTGCACTTGTAAACCAGTTTCAGCGAGTATAACTCCATCTTTCTGCACTTTTATACTAGTTTCAGCAACCTAAAGTGCAGTTTCAGCAACCTAAAGTGCAGTTTCTGCACTTTTATACCCGTTTCTGCACTTCCCAGCCCAATTTCAGCAACCTAAAGTGCATTTTCTGCACTTTTATACCCAGTTTCTTCACTTCCCAGCAAGTTTTCAGCAACCTAAAGTGCAGTTTCTGCACTTTTATACCCAGTTTCTGCACTTCTACACCAGTTTTCAGCCACCTAAAGTGCTGCACTTTAGTACCCGATACGATACAGACACGATACGGTAAATCTAAGAGTAAAACACAAGACGATACAATACGAACACGATACAAACAAGACACGATACGGTAAAAATAAGAGTAAAATACATTCCATGTTCATTCACAACACGATACAATACGGGCACGATACAAACAAGACACAATACAGTAAAAATAAGAGTAAAATACATTCCATTCAAAAATTACATGCCTCAGGACTCCGTCTTTTCCCTTTGTCGAAGATCTTTTAGCCACTGCAAACCCCTTTTCTTTTGCAAATTTTGAGTAATACAAATAAGCATCGTTGGGGCTGTCGAATTCCATTCCCATCTTCGGATCCTCGACTGTATCTTCAGAATTCTCAATTGCCGCTTTACCATCACCACCCTCCTTTATTGGAGAACCATTCGTAACCTCTTCCACTTCTTCGTCCCTTTCAATTTGGGACGATATAGGACACATCACCGATGGATCAGACTCTGGCGAGGGTAACTGAAACATCACCTGCAGATTAAAAATAAACAAGAACAAGTGAGTATAATACGCGAAATATGAAATGAACTTGTTAATGTGTAGACTTGGTGATGCAATACTATAAATCTAGTGTGTTGAAGATTCAAACTGTTAATATACTAGATATCTGGTCACTTTGTCTACAAATCATGCAACAAGAAAGCTTATTAGTAGGGAGTTCTTTGGTCATGATGTGAATACTCGTACAGCCATTCTTTACGGTTGTGCTAGGGTTTTTGTCTCCTTCGTGCCTTAAACCAGTGTACTTCATATAGATTGCTTATTGCTTGGCAGACAGAAGTGTCAACCCTGATTTGCGATTCCAAGCAATTGAAAAATATGGCAGCCATAAGTTCTGGTAGCACAGGGCTACCCAAGGTTTGATGCAACTTTTAAGTTTCACATTCTTCATAATCTATCATCCGCATTTGTTGAACTGAAGTCTAAACCCACATGTTTTAGATACTGGCTATTAAGGAAAATTTTCCTAGGAAAGCATAACTCAGATGTTTTTCCAGGAAAACAAACAATGAACAACGAAAATAATGCCCAAATGGTTGAGATTGCAAAAGTTCAAAATCGTTATATTCATAGCTCTGTCTAACAAAAATAGGGGATTACCTCTTTCTTCTTCTTTGTACTCCAGCAACAGCAATAATGGATCTCAGATGTCAGGTGTTTGGTCTCAGATGTTTGATCTTCTTCTTCTTTCTTCTTCTTCGTTGATGGCTTCCCTCTCTCTTTCTATCAGACGCCCGCGAAAAATGAAACCCAGACGAAGATGATTTGGGTCTCAGATGTTTGATCTTCTTCTTTCTTCTTCCTCGTTGATGGCTTCCCCTGCCCTCTCTCTCTCTATCAGACGATTTGGGTCTTAGATGTTGGTTGATGGGTTGATGGCTTCCCCTCTCTCTGTCTCTAACGTTGATGGCTTCCCCTCGCCCGCGAAAAATGAAACCCAGATGATGGGATTTCAAAATTTTTCGTTTTTTTTTGTGTGGGGGCGGGGCCCACGTGAACAGTGCACGGTGTGTGGCTGAGTGTGGTTTGGGGTGTGTGACCGTATCATTATTCATTGAATTATGGAGTTGTAATGTTTGTCAATCAGGTGACTTGAAATTACAAATATACCCTTTACCTTCCTAATTTATTGCTTATATATCCTGCCCTAATCAAACAAACATTGTGAAATCTTGCCACCACCGCCTCAAGAGTTATTCGTCCATTTCCTCCCGTCACTTCACAGCCAGAACACGGACAGCCGCCATGCCGCCGACACAGAATGCGTACCCCTAAGAGCATCTCCACTCTTGGACCAAATATTTCACCAAATTTAAATTTGAGTAAAAATCACCCAAAAACCCACTCCACTCCTTCACCAAATCCTTCACCAAATTTGCTCAACACCAAATTTGCTCAAAATTTTCACCAAATTTGATCAACACCAAATCTTTCACCAAATAGGCAACGGCTCTATTTGTTCCATTGAAGACTTGTTTATTGTTTCCGAAGAAGAGGAAGAAGAGGATGAAAAGGAATTGACAAAATGAAAAAAAAAAACGAAAAAAAAACTGTTTTTGACAAAATGGTGGGAAAGTTTTGGAGCCAACATGACCAAAAAAAAAAAACAGTTTTTGACAAAATTTAACTAGAATTTGGTTAAAATGTGGTTTTCCATTGGAAGGGGTGATATCAAATCAAGTTTTTGACCAAATTTTTACTCAAATTTGAGTAAAAATTTGGTTTAGAAGTGGAGATGCTCTAACGCAACAATTCCCCCATATTATTGGTTCCCACCACCTCATCAGGCCTTCCTTCGCTTACTTCCACCGCCTTAGTAGAACAATGCACAGCACCCGCAGACACAAGAAGTGTAGCTGTAGCCCTAACGCAACTGCTCTGGAGCCTAATATTAGGGGCACAAACGGTTGCCGTCATTATTGAGGCTCCATAGCAAGCACCTCCAGTGAATTTCTGATATTAAGGTACTATACAGTTCTTCCTAATTTTTTCCCCTTTACCTATTTGGTCTACGCCTCCTTCATTTGCAAATGTTTACTGATTCCATTTGATTTGAGGTTTTTGTCGTACGAACTTTATGATGGTATCGAAGGTGATTGACAAAATGTCTCAGTGAATTTCTGCATTGCTTTTGAATGCTTTACCGGTCTTTACAGCTCCCATATGGTTGTGTCTTAAGGCTCGCCTGCTCGATTTAGATTAGTTAAATTATTTGCCGCTTTGGATCAACCACTCCTATACAAAAATTCCCAATCTGTTCTTCACATTTTCTTTTAGCTCCCACTTTTACAATGTTGCTTTGTGTGTAACTTTCCCCACTTGTGCAGTAGAATTGGCTATTTTAATGTCCATTCTGCTCTTCTCATTTCAAAAGTGCATTGAAATTTCCCAACTGTGTATTACCAAAACCAGTAACAGCAATCCCTCACAAGTGATGTTTCCGTAATTCTCATCTTGTGGTAGTTTGAGAGTTGCATAGTTTCAGCTCTTGTTACTTGTAATTCACTGGATAAGCAAAGCTCTGGAAACAGAGGTATTCAGAACATAGGAACAGCATAATAAAATTTGCACTTTGGTAGTTCGAGACAAGATGCAATGACATTAAAACACATCATCAGTTAGGGCTCCACCATTGATGCATCTTTGTATTCTTAATCAACAATTTAGATAAAACACCTCAAAAATCAGCTACATCCAAAAGTTCATGAAGACAATCTGTGGGTTCTAAAAACATGTCTCATGTGGGATCATTTACATAGAGGCTCCATTTGTTTGGGAGTCAAAATGTCTCAGGTGACTTTCCCTTGATAACTGATTCAACTTCTTCTAAATTTGTGAATTGCTTTCCCTTTATTACAAGAACATCTTGACCTACTAGAGAGATTGTTAGTTGGACGGAAGACCACTGAATTCATCTTCCAAGTGAAAGTCGCACAACTGAGAAACGCCCTCCGACTAAACATCATCGACGTGGACATTATGGATTGAACTGGGACTTTTGTGTTATGAATTTTTGTAATAGAAACTTACACAGATTATCATATGCTAAATGCTTGGAATTTCACAAAAACATTGTTTCCACTTTCTCTATGTATCTGCTGAATGCTTGAAATTTCAAAAAAAACATTGTTTCCATTTTGTTATGCCTAACTTATATTGCAATAATTCGTGCGCTATCAACCATCACTTCCTCCGGTGAATCCCGCAGTTACGTGGCCGTCAAAGCACGTGCATCGCACGTGTTCGGTGCTATTATTTAAAACGAATCACTTTCACCCTCTTAACTTTGTTTACCGGGAAAAGGCTACAATACACATCTCTTATTTGGGTGTATATCATACACAGCCCCCTACAAAAGTTACGATTTTTTTTTTTATAAAAGTTACGATTTTGTTAAAGAAGTTACGAAACACACCAAAATGTTACGAATCTTATTGCTGAAAAGTTACGATTGCCAATGAGGTGGCATAATGTAAAGACCTGTAAATTTTTTTGTTTAAACTTAAAGAGAATACTCCAAAATTTTGAACTTGGGGTTTGGGGTGTAAATGCAAACGGTATTTAAACGAGGAGTTAAGCGGGTAATATAACTTGGATTTGGGCTTGATGATAACACATAAGCAATTAGAGGGGTGCGTGAGTGCAATTATGTATATATATAGGCAAATTTTCTTATCCACACTCCCGGATTTAAGGAAAAAATGGGGTTTTTTTGTGTTGCAAATTTTTTTTGGAAAATCCGATCCGTCCAATGTGTTCAGAAGGTGTTTTCAAGAGTCCGCGCGGAAAATCTTCAAAAACAAATACCGGGAAGGGCTTGATCCAAGCAGTTTTCGCAAAAAATGTAAATATATATTTTTTGCGAAAACTGTTTGGATCAAGCCCTTCCCGGTATTTTGTTTTGAAGATTTTCCGCGTGGACCCTTGAAAACACTTTCTGAACACATTGGACGGATCAGATCGTCAAAAAAAATTTTGGATCACGAGGTGCGGAAATTAAAAGTCCGGATAAGAGACGGACCCTATATATATATTTGTGTGTGTGGTGGGGAAGAGAGATAGAGATAGCACACAAAAATCAGAGAAGAGAGAAGAAGAGAAGGAGAGGAGAAGAAAAGAGGAAAAGGAAAGGTGGAAGCCATGGCTGCCACCACCTCCGGCGACCTCCACCGCCACTTCCGACCACCATCTCCACCTCCCAACTTTATCTTTCCAGGTAGGGTTCTCATCTCCCTCGTTTTTATCATTTTTTATCGAAAATATTCGTGTATATATCCCGGTATGAACATTAGTTTTATCACAGCTGACTGGGTTACGGTTTTTGGCCAATATTTGACGCAGCGGAATTCACGAGAGAATAGTTAGCGTACTATTCCAAACGATGATAGGTCTCGAATCCTCGAGAGTTCTTGAATCCATAAGAAGAAAGAGATTTAACTCAGAAATTGTTATTTAATAAAAGGTAAATATTCCCATAGGCTACATCCTTATTTATAGGCTAAACCCTAACTCAACTAGGAAATAGAATAATCTTGCTAACCAAGAAAAACAATAACGGAAACTAAGAAACATAAAATAAAAGACTAATACAAATAAAAGATTCTGCTTAACCTACTTATGAAAATTAAGACTAATACCTAATAAAAACATGCCAAAACAAATGGCATAAAATTAAAATATCCTAAATTAATTTTTTACTAAAATAACGTTTCCATAAATTAAAACGTGTGGCATCTTGTCCTGCATCAATATCTCCTTCATAAACTGTTAATTAGGTTTTGGTTCCTTCATATGATTTAAAGTTAACTTAAAGCCCTTTCTTTTGCCGCTGGAATCACTCAAATCCATTGAGAATTCGATTTACTATGAATTTTTGAAATCTGCTCTGAAATCTGGAAATCTGTTCTGAGACAGATTTGTGTAGCCCGTGTATTTTCCCGTTTTCTCACCTTTGGAGTATGAATTTGACTTTAGTCCCTTCATAGATTTTGAACTTCGTTCTTCTACGAAACTTTTGGCACAAGAATCACACCAAAACATTAAGAGCTCGATTTATGGTGATTTTTCAAAGTCAGGCTGTTCAGTTTCATCCGTTTTCCTACAGATCTCTGTTTTGGCCGATTTTGTTTATGTTTTTCCAGAATTGGTTAAATTACGGAAATTTTACTGTAGATATCCATACGTGTCTACTATGTTGTGGTAAAGTTTTAGAATTTAACTTGAAGTATAGAAAATTTGAAAAATGTTTGATTGGACTGTGGTACTGAAATTCGCTGTGCTAACAGCACTGTCGCATGTTACGGGAACGACTAATTATTTTTTTTTTGTCTAGGAAGCTTGAAATTCCGATCCGCCTGTTGATTCTGAAACTAGACTCGTATACCTTCGAAAGTATGTAAGGGTTATATCTTAAATTTTTCTGGAAAATAGCAGTTTTTTATTTGAAGTTGGTGTATGGCTGAAATTACGCGTGGGATGCGTCACGGACACGTGAAAGCTTGGAGCTTGAGTTTCGGAAGTTGGGGTTTTGCTCAAAACTCAGTCAAGTAGGGATTTCTCTCCTCTCTCCATATATCTATGTGTTTAGATCATAAATCCTTGATTTCTGCACATGATTTTCGTATATGTTGATGTATTGTGAAGTTTCTAGTTTATGGTTTAAATAAAAATTGGGGCTTTTGTGATATTCATGTTTATATGTCATATTGCTTTCCTAGTAATGAAATTGGGATATTCATGAGTGTATTTGAGGTAAGGATTGATGGGGATACTTATGGGTTTGACTTGTGATGAAATTACGAAAATGCCCTTGACCGAATTAGTTTGGGGAGGCTTGACATATTGAGTTCTTGGTAAGTGAGACTGTTTGTGGGATGTTTTGAGTGTCTAAACCTTTAGTCTCTTCCTTTCCTTGATTGAGTTGTTGGTTCGTTGAGTTAGACATGCTGTGTTGTTTGTTGTGTGTTGTTTGTGATATGTTGTTTGTTGTGTGTTGTTTGTGGTGTGTTGTTGTGTGTGGTTCTTTACATTCCTTGATTGTTTTGATTATGTTCGTGGAGTTGGAAATTGTGTGGTAATCGTTTTACATTTTATGAGAGGTATCTCGATGTTGAGGAACTGTCTAACGAAGAAATCAAAATGCGTGGTTATGTTGAAAGACTAGAGTGTTTGTGTGTGTTAAGAAGTAAAAGAATTGGTTGTTAGAAAAAAGATTGGGACAAAGCCGTGGTGATACTAATAGTGATGTTGAAATGGAATTTAAATGACATAGAGTACTTCCGATAAGCTTGAGACTTTCAAGTGTTGTTGTGTATATGTGGTGTCGAGTTTGCACAAGGGTGTGTGTGTGTGTGTGTGTGTGACGAGACGTGTATTTAAAGGAAAAAGGACTTTTAAAATCAGTTTTATGCATTGTAGCATTATTTTTTTTTTAAATTTCCTTTTGTTTGGAAGAATGTAGTCAATTTATCTTTTCTATTCATGTCTTTCCAAAGGGATACGGGTGCCCTTTTTAGAAGAAGCGTTGGGGTGTGATAAAAGAAGAAAATGTATGAAGTATGACACTTTTTATTCCTAAAAATGTTTATTTTTCATTGTTAAAAATCGAGGGCGTGACACATAATCTAGACCATACAATAGGTGCATATGATACACACTTATTAATAGGTGTGTATTGTAGCTATTTCCTAGTTACCGTATCACTTGCACCTTTTATTTTTATTTTTTTATTTTTTCTATTTAGCCATTTAGAATTTGACGGAAAAGATGAAAAATTTTGGTACAAATATTTATAGATGACCGAAATGCCCTTAACTTTTTCCTTTCTTTTTTTTTTTCCCGAAGGAATAATCCCAGTTTATAGAAGGGTTCATTGCCTCCCTTGTTTACTCCCTCCCTTAAAGGTCGGTATTCTTTTTTAAAGGCACTACAAGAAATTTTGCCTTTAGCGGCATTTTTCAAATACCGGAAAAATAACTAAAAATGTCGGAAAAGAGTGTTACCGGCATTTGTTAAGTATTACTGGCATTTATTACAATTGCCGCCTACATAGGTGTCGATAATGGTACAAATGCTGGGAAAAGTCTTCACAAATGCCGGCTATACTCGACACTATTTGCGGCATTTTCACAAATGTCGGGAAAGCCTATTGTTTTATAAACAAAATGCCACGTGGCGTCCACATGGCAGCCACGTGGTGCTTGCGTGTCGCCAACATGGAGCCCATGTGGCAGCCACATGTTGCTTACGTGTCGGCCACGTGGCACCCCGAGTGGTGCTTGCGTGTCATCCGTGTGGCACCCGCATAGCGCCCACGTGGCGAGAAAATTTGGGGAGAAATGCTTCTCTCAAGATTCGAACCCTTGACCTTTGCTCCTCGCGCGCGCGTGTTTACCAACTGAGCTAGCCCACATGATGTTCAAAAATGTACAATGAAAAATATATATATTATACGGTCGGATTTTTTTTTTAAAATTAGACTTTTACCGGCATTTGCATAAAAATGTCGGTAAAAGTACTTTTTCCGGCATTATTTTAAACAAATGCCGGTAAAAGTTACTTTTTTCCAGCATTTCTCGAAATACCGGTAATAGTGGCTTTTTGCGGCATTAATTATAATGTCAAGAATAAAAATGCCGGAAATGGCCATATTTGGCATAGTGAGGCAAGGGGTCCCATTATTCACTTGATTTTGATTTATTAGCCTGGTTTGTGCGAAATGCCTACCAATTTGTGTGAGATTAATCTGGTTTCATACTAGGTCGATAGTGTACGAAGGCGATATCTATCCAGTTGTTATGAGTACGTGAAGGTGTGCAATAGTGACAGAGTTCCTTTTTTGCATTAATTTTTGATAATTCTCTCTGCAGATTGCTTGATAGAGTTTGACATTGCCATGATTGCTTGATTTGTATATTTGAAGGGCGAAAGAGTGTTTTTTCAAGGATGGAACTTTGAAACGACGGGCATCAACATCCTTCCTCTTATACAAGTATCCCTTCCTTCCTTGCACTTGTGAAGTTAATGGTGCTATATGACATAGTCTTAGATAGGTTACTTTGTGTGACATTATCTCATACGTGTGTTACATGACATTCATGTAGCAAAGAAGCTTCCGCGAAATGGTCGAAAGAAAATGCTGGCAGCAGTCTAACAAACGAGGTGAATTATTATTTTCACAGGATATGAATGATAGAACCTTAAATTTTTTTCATATACTTGCATCATACGTTATTGTTGAATATGAATGATCATGGTTTCATGTGTTGGTACATTTTGCAGATAAAGGTGGAAATTGGCCGGGAATGGAGAAATCTACCGCAGGAGAAGAAGGAAAAGTATGTAAATGAGCCTAAGTTGGCAAATGAGAAGAAAAGGCTCGCCAACCTTAACGAATTGGATCTGCCAAAACCTAAGAAGGTGGGTACAAAATCTAAGTTTACTCTGAAGTATTACAATATTCCGGGCCACCATGTTTAGAAGCTAACTTCCATGGTTTTGGTGTTGTTTCATATCCAGAGAAAGATCCAGACGCGTATTGCATTAAACCAAATCAAAGAAATAGTTGATAAATTTAATGACGACCAATGTGACGCTATTAAACTTATTGGCTTGGGAGGAATTTTGGAGCTTAGGTGTACAATGCTAAACCACGGGCTATGCCAAAGGTTGGTTGATAAATTTGATCCTGATAAATCTTCACTAAACGTACACGGACGGGAATTTGTTCTTACAGAATCCAACGCACACGAGTGTTCGGGCATTAACGCAATAGGCAACACTCGTAAGATGAATATTGCTGATGGTTTTGAAAAACTGTGTTCAGATCTTGGAGTAAGAAAGGGGTTGTACAATTTCAACAGTTGATCGGGTATTTGGGTTCTGTGAAGGAGGTCGATGACGATTTTAAGATGAAATTTGCACTGTACATCTTGGGATCATTCTTATGCCCAACCACAAAACCAACTGTTAATCAATCATATATTCACCTGCTTAGTGATGTTCGTGGCATAGAGAATCTTAATTGGGCCAAGATAACTCTTCACTTCTTATGCCAAGGTATCCGAGTGCAACGGAGTAATGGTCCTCTTGCTGGTATGGTTATGCATTAGGTTTAACTCATTTCTGTCATACTTAATTCGATTGCTTGTGAATGGTACCTGTCTGACCACATTTTATCTTTTGACGTAGGTATTTTATTTGGATCATGTGTCGCCGATCGGATTACCAATTCCTCGGACAAATCCTCGTCTAACTATTTGGGGAGATAGGGAAATTAAGGATGTGTTGAGGGAGTTCAAAGTAATTGGAGGTTACAAAAAGGAGGGTGTCCGTGTAACTTTTACGACGGAAGAAGAGGGTAACGAGGGGCCAAAAACTAGAGCAAAGGAAGGCTCCTCCTCACATTGCATATCATGTAATGAAGTAATGAATACTTTGGCCACTATACTAGATCGACAAACTAGTATAATAGAGAGGCAATATGGTTCTCAACTGCCCTATAACTCTCAAGTGGCCTACAAGCATGTCCTAGTTACTAGAAAATGGGGTAGCCCATACAAGGGAGAGAGAACTTCAAATCCGGTCACCTTTCGAACTCCTTCGTTTGGTTTTGGGGACCATTCGAAAGGACACAAACATTTTACTGAAGAGAACAAAGGACTTGTTGCCTTTACTCCCTAGAGTAAGAGCGACACACCTAAGACCAGCATTGATCCGGGCGATGATGAGGGTAAGAGCGACACACCTAAGACCAACATTGATCCGGGCGGGGATGAGCTTGAATTTCTTCGTTCCCCACTTTCTGGCTTTAAGCCTACTGTGCCTTTGAGTAGAGGCAGGAAACGAAAGATGCCACATTCAAAATCGAGGCCTTGTAGTAAGGTGAATATTGAGTATGAACCTCCTCAGTTGCGACAGCGGGATGAGTTGAAGAAAAACCAACTTATACGTTTACCCTATACCAGAGATTGTCGAAAGAAGCGAAATCCCTTCAAAAAGCTTAACCTTGGGGGTGTGAACTCGCCCATTAATGTTGAGGACAACAACTTGGATGTCAACTTACTGAATGTGTGATTCTGAATTGAACTTCATATGTTGTTGCTTGGTTATGTTTAATATGTTCACGGTGTTTAATATGTATTTCTTGTGCAATCCATCAGATTGGTGGAATGATGAATAAACTAAAATCATGCAACTTTGCTGATGCATATTATGTGCAAGAGTTCAGTCCAGAACATAAGGTTTAATTCGTTAAATATTTGATTCTTGCAATATTGATGATCCCCTATCCCCCATGTACACTTTCGTAGTTACAATAGTTTTCCTTACGTTTTTATATTTTCCCTAGTCGTATCTCCGAGAGACGCCGGACTACACAACAAGGTATGATTTTGTGATATATGATTTTGATCATGGAACAGTTATTGATCATGCATATTCTTTATAATACAATTCCATTTACAAGGTATGATTTTGTAATATATATATATATATGTTGCATCATGTGTCTTTGTGAAGTAGTTTACTGATCTTATCTTTGCATCATGTAGCGAACCACCATATGTGCACTTGGAGTTGTTGTCTGTAGCAAGAGACTTTGCCACCTGTATGGAGTTATGTTGTTTGAAACCGAAACGATGGATAAGTGACTCGGTAAGTGCAAAGTATGTTAGGGTCTTCTAAATTACTTCTTTCTATATGATACCATTTTAGGCTAATGTCGTTACGTGTGCCAACCTCAAAGATTCTAAATTTGGTCGCCATGCAATTGACAAATGCCCAAAGATCAAAGCATCCTGACCTGTGCCACATGGCATGGTATTTTCCGGTGCTTCTTGTGGTGAGTAAATGTGTAGTAATCTTTTTCCCCTTTGCATTAGTTTGTGTTGCCTTATACTTTCATCTACTTGTGCATCGTAATATCTTACAATATCCGGCACCCAATGAACGGGATATTGATAAGATGTGCAAGCACTACCTTGGAGACCACCAGTTCACTGCCAAACGATCTGCGTGCAAATGGGTAATTTTAAAATATTAAATAATAATTATTCATTTCCCGTTTTAGTTTACTTATAATGTATGAATCTTGTTACATCTATGGATGTAGATATACTTTCCACTTAACCACAATAACAATCACTGGATATGCATCAAGGTAGACTTGCTGATCTTACTTGTTTGATTCGATGCCTCGTCGTCCAACCAATGCTGCACTCTTGAATCTGGCAGGGAAAGTGGTACGTAAATAGTGTCCAACCAATTCGACGTCTCTCTCTCTCTCACCACCTCAATCATTGTATGGCTTGGCACTGACTGAGCAACTTAAATCCCCAAACTAACTTCAAATTAATTCCTTATAGATGGGTGTACTTCACCACATGATGCGGCGACAATTTGGAGACCTTTATCAGCAAGATGTCTCTAAGTTTAACGTTTTTAATCTGGAAAGACAACCCTTGCAACATTACACTGACACGTAAGTACTTGGGCTGTTATGCATGATTTATCATACTTACATTTTAATCAAAATGAATTAATGTTTCGTGAAATATAGATATGATTGTGGGATGTTCGTTATCAAATTCATGCGAGGGTATGATTACCCACCTGGTGTACACGTGGTTAGTTATGATGAAATATATTAGTTTTTTTTATATTTTAGTATGGAAAAAAATTGTTTTGCAGACATTTGAAGTTAGTTGATAAATACTTTGCTTTATTGTAGATGGAGAGTAATGAAAGGCCAAGGTTGATATTGGATTTGGTGTTTGACGTTAACAATCGGACTGTGTTCGATGTGTTACAAAAATTTGATGAATGGAAGGCGGACAAAGGTTTCATACACTATCTCACATTTGTATTTATTCTGAAATGAATCATACTGTGGACCCTACTAATATGTTTATTTGTTCTTTTGGCCAGGTTTTTAGAACCGTAACGTAAACGTAAGTATGATGTTCTAATGTTCTATTAACATTTCTGTATTCGGGTGAGACAACATCTTTTTTGTACAAAACCATATATAGGTAGGTGGTATTTTTTTGTGCACCAAGTACAGAGGTTGGTGTAAGGCTTATTAAGAATCAATTTTTAAAATCAGCAGTCCAAATTTATAGGAATACTGAAAGGGCTTTAGAGCATCTGTAGGAGGTTTTTTGTGTACAAAATATAGAGATTCGTGTAATCCGTGTCATGAATGAATTTCTGAAATCAACAGTTGGAATTTATATAATTTATATAATTTTGGAATTTACACAATATGTAGGAGGTTTATTGTGTACTGAGCACATAGGTTCTTGTAATTTTCTAACCTTGTCTTTTGAGTGTGTGTGTGTGTGTTCAATGTTGGTGCAAGTTTGTGGTTGTGGATGTTGGCTGCATGTGCCCGTGGTGGAAGTTCACTTCACAGAAAATCAATTCGGCATTCGATTGTTGGACTGTAAGTATTCCCGTAAATTTCGGTACTTGTTGGGCAATGATGATTGAAGTCGTCTTTTTGCATAATTATTGTACTTATGGTGGCGGGGCAACCTTAGTTGCAGCCATATGAGTACACAAATGCATCTAGAATTCCTGAGCCCTATTTTAGTATTGAAGCTTCCCGTACCCGAGTGTGTTGTGCTGGTTCAGCAGTGTGTGGTTTGAATTGTGGACTTACAACCCGTGCCATCTCTGTGACCCCCTTCCTCGAATTTACTTTATCAATCAAAATCCGTGTCATTTTTGTTGTTCGTTCCACCCACAAACAATCGATTCCACATTTGATTGTTGGACTGTAAGTACTCTATATCTCATTGCTATTTTTGTTGAACAAACAAATTGAACCTGCAATTTCGATTGTTTAATTAAAATGGCCTCCTATAATTATTGCTAATCTCGTATGAGCCAAAAAATGGGCGAACTAATCCAGTTTTGTAAATTCGGCAAAAGGATGCAATTTTTATAAATAATGATCCAACTGAATGGGTAAAAATTAAAAATAAAATTGGCTGAAGTGAGCTATTTTCGGCTTAAGTAATGGGACTTTTATAAAATGGATGGTAATCTACATGGACCAAGTAAATAATCGAGTTTTTTTTTAAATGGGCCAAGTATTCTAGTTTTCGAAAAAGGCCCAAACAAATAAACTTTTGTAAAATGGGCCTACTTATCAACTTCATTCAAATGACCCAACAAATCTAGTTTTTTTAAAAAGGTAATGGGCCAATAATTTTGTTTTTAAATTTAAATGGGCCAAGTATTGTATTTTTTTGTAATGGCCCAAGTAATTTCACACCCAAGAAAAAGCCCAAATTATTTTTTTAACTTGACCCAATCGGTTACCCAATGAAACTACCCATTCCCCCCCCCCCCCTGAAATTTAAAATTTAAGAGCCACTTTTAAATTTGAAAATTTGAAACTACCATTCCCACCCACTTTTCCATCTACCATTCCCCCTCAAACCCATCCCCTCCCCCATTTTGCCTACAACATCAGCACACCCTCTTTCTCTCTCTCCGAAAACTCTCTCTCCAAAAACTCTCTCTCTCTTTCTCCCTCCCCGAAAACTCTCTCTCTCTCTCGGCTTTAGCTGCAGCAGGAACCACAGTACCTCATTTGAAGGTTAATCGTGAGGTATGATGCTGTGTTTGTGTTGGTGTTTGTCTTTCAATATACAATGTTACAATTTTTTCATTTAATCGTCCAACTTAATCGTTAAAACATGAACAAACTTAAACCAAGTTTATACCGTCTCTCTCTCTCTCTCTCTATGTTCTTTGACCTTTGAAGAACCGTAAAACATGAACTCTCTCTCTCTCTCTCTCTCTGATTTGTGGTTGTTTGTTAGATATTGTAGTTGGAATGTGTCTTCTTCCTCCACCATTAATTACAGGGGTGGTGATGGGGACACGGTGCCTTTATATGACCCATCACCAAACTGTTATTGTGGTGTCAAGGTCGACCTGAGGATCGTTGGGCCTCTCAAGATCACAAAGGGAAGGTTATACTTTGCATGTTAAAAAAAAAAAACTAGAGGGATGTGGTTATTTTAGGTGGTGTTTACCTAAATCGTGGGCAAAGCAAGGTGAAGTGGAGCTTTTATGGTGATATTAACGAATTCTTCTTTTTTGGTTTTTAAATATTATGACTTTTGTTATGTAATATAAATTATTTAGTGTGGTGTGGCTGGGGAATTATCCTTTTCGTACGAATTTTGTAAAGTCATGACATCATGCATAGTTGCTTTGAATGGGTACCTAATTAAATGATTTGTGCTAAATTTAGGTGGACTACGTTGGATGTTATTTGTTTGAGTTACAAGGTTGTGGTTTTCCAAAATCCTGTTGATACTCTCATTACCTATTTTGCAAGGGGAAAATTTGGCAAAGAGAGTATCGAAGGATTTTGGAGAAAGTTGACCACCCAACTTAAGACAAGGGTACAAGACTAGCCACACGAATTTCGACAACATTGGGATTTGGCCCTCAATTCGACGTTAGAATTTCGACAAAGTTGAACACCCAATTCACTTCATCCTCTTTATTTCTTCATTTCATGTTAACAAATTTGAAGGCAGAAATTCTTTTTTATTAAGTTGCTATATTGATATTTTGCAGGGATGTGTAACTTCATATCCGAGTAAAAGCCCATCACAGTCGAAGGCTTCTCAATTATTAAAGGGTCCTTCAATTATTAAAAGGCCCATCACTGTCGGAGGCTTCTTATTTGGCCTCTTCAGTAGAGGGTCCTTCATTTATGTAATCTAATAATGTAATGTAATATTGTTTCTTAAATTTATTCCATATTATGTGGTTGTATTTGTGACAATGTACAATAATTCATATCTTTTGTATTTTGTCGCCATTGAAGTGACAACTCCATCATAACACAATATTACAAAAATTCCGGCAAAATGAACGGCAAATTTGCAATCCACAACATATAAGGTATGACAAGTACTTTGACCACGGACAAGAAAGAAAGAAATGCCCATGAGCCACAAAAAAATTTGGTGGAAGGAACAATCGATCTACCAATCAATTGCTCAGTATGACCATCGTACCTACAAATCTTGGGCTCCAGCATAAATTTAATTTTAGGCCTAGATGAACGGTAAGTAACACCATTTGAGTGTAGACATAGTACATGATGTAAGACCCTTGCCACATCTCAATTATTAAACGGGTTTTTTTTGGTCAACCAAAAAAAAACACACTCCAATATACTCCAACAAACAATAATTTTCAAATTATTAAAAAGGCCTTAAGTCAGGAAAAAAATAAATTTTTTTGCTGAAATTATTAGATCAATGTTTGTACTTTTTTTTTCCTGCAAAAAATTCCTACTTTTTTTTAGACCTTGGACTCCGTGCCGGACAAACTTTATGGGACAGAGGGAGTTGTATTTATGAGTTTCTATCCATCCAATGAACTGCTTTTGTTAGTTGAGGGAACCTTTGACCATTTGGGTGGCCACATGGTAAGCATGTTCCAACGAACATATTTTCGTCCTTTCACTTTGGAAAAAAAAAAAAAAAATCTACAACTTGGGACCAAGTTTTTCTTCCCACCTGCAAGTCCAATATATTTTCTTGTTTTCTATTTATACCACACCTCCACCATGTCTCAAAATTACACATATCCTGAGCGATGAGTAGAAAATATTATGTATTATGTCTCTCTCTCTCTCTCTCTCTCTCTCTCTCTCTCTCTCTCTCTCTCTCTCTCTACAGTGAATTCACATCCTATCTCCCGTCCACAAATTCGTTTTGTGTTCATATTGTTGAACACCACTTTAACTATGACTTTGGGAGGTCATTAAAGTATCACCACTTTCCAAAATCTTGTTGATACTCTCATTTTGATCTTCTTCATCCTGAGGTTCACTTTCCTCATCATCACCATCACTTTAATCACCAACACCTTCATTATCACCACTTTCACTTTCCCTTCCATGCAAGATTGGGGCACTTACTAATCCGATGCAACTTGCTTTCCCCTTCGAATTTTCCAAGTGTTGCACACCTTAATGGACTATTTTGGACCTGCCAATCATCATCCGGATCAACAACACCACCGTACTCATTCAACATAAGCTGCGTCAACAATACTCCAAAGGGAAGCGAAGCAACTGAACTTGTTTTGGAGATATTTTCCCAAGAGTGGGTTGTTGAGGCCTTGCACGCCTCCTCGATCGTTGCATGATTAAGCTTTCAGGAATTGCAAGTAAGTGTTCATATTTCATGACCGAAATCATGTGGCAACACGGTAGGCCAAAGGACTCAAACATCAAACAACAACATTTAATTTGGCTATGAACTTGATTATACTCCACTGTCCAATTACCTTCCCGCCGTGCATAATGCTCAAGGTCGTACAAACGACGAACTTCTCTCTCGTCAACGTGATTAGCCACAACCAATGCACTTTCGCGTAGTATCTCATCCTGAAACATTTTGAATATGTATTGCGTGTAAACCTCGCTCCCATGTCTCTCTAAACTTTGCAGCTGCATGATCAAAACGGGAGTACTGTGCTCTGTCGCCGTTTAGCCTCCGCATCGGCAACGCGCATCCTATCTAGACCATGGTCATATTGTTCAACAAATTCAAATAGCCGGAGCCGGACTTTTAAGAACTGCTTCAAATAACTATTCAGACCTTCACACCGCTGAGTGCTCCTCATCCTGCCAAAAAAATGGCCAAGAAGATATGCCTCAGCCCATCTTTCGCGGTCGTTGTAAGTCTCAAACACCCAACTATTTTCTCTAATTGGTAGTGTGACACCACTTGAGGCCACATTGCTTCGAATTCTTCCGCATGACATTCCATAAGTACCAGTCTTGTAAAATCGGAGACAAAATCAGGTATGTGGACATTTTTACAAGCATTTCGCTCCAAATGCCACATACATAGACGTTGTCTCGCACGTGGAAATATGTTTCTAATGGCATTGCGCATTGCCAAATCCCCGTCAGTGATAACAGAAATTGGTTTTTTTACCATCCATAGCCTCCACAAACGTCGAAAGAACCCAGTTATACGTTTCCTCGCTCTCACTTGCCAACAAGACACAACCAAATTAGTGGTCGTAAAATGATTACTAACACCCGCCAATATGACAAATGGTTTCTTGTAAGAATTGGTTCGATAGGTTGTGTCAAACACCAATACATCCCCGAATGCGGCAAAATCCATCCGTGACCTCCCATCTGTCCAAAATAGTGCCTCCAACCGGTCATTATCATCTACGGTGTACTTGAAAAAAAATGGGGGACCGTTCTTCCCTTTACTAGAAAGATACCCCAATGCCACCCTCAGCGTCCCCATCGTTAAGTGCTGCTCTGCGGTCCCTATACAGTTTATTGCTCAAATCTCGGCTTGTGTACCCCACATTATGGAAACCCCTTGACTGACATGTGATAAAGTCCATAATCTGACTTTCTTTCATGCCAACATTTTTCATGGCGGTTGCCTGAGCATGGTCCGCACTGTTTACACATCTATGAGACCGTAAAAATGGAACGCAATGAGGGGCTGCTAAGTCATGATTATGGAGACTCACAAAGTCCGTAACAATGTACGTGTCTGTTTGCCTCTCATAACGGACACGGAATTTCGCACCACAATTAGTTCTCGTTTCAGCCCTATGACGTCTAGTCCGATTTTCCAATTGTAAGTATCGCATGTGTCTTTTGCCTTGCTTCGAACAAACCCAAACCCTAAACCTTACCTTCAGATCATTGCCCTTTAGGGGTTTACTTTTACATTTGCGAATGCTAAACCCCTTTGCCTTGGCATATGTATTGTAGAAAAAATGTGCCTCATCCTCCGTTCCAAATTTCATTTGCATAATTTCACGGTCAGTGAGCCTTTCCATGTTCCCATTGACATTGTTATCGACAAATGTGGGCCTATCTGCATTCCTAGGGGAAGACTCCGATTGTGATTTAGATTCGTAGGAATCCATCTCCACACCCATTCCCTTACTCCTACTACTCGGGCTCTCCATCACCCCTACATAATAAACCAAGTTAAGTTCACAAAGATTTTGTTCAACTATACAATTAATTAGTAAGCAAGATAGACACATAAATAGTAATAAATGTTATATAATGATATTAGGAAATACACAAACAATTGTCTACAATTCATTCCCATCCCCCCAATCTTTTAAGTTATCAATACGAAAATGTAGAGAACTCTCTTCTATGTTCATTTGCTATTTTTACGTGACTTTCTTTCTCACTAAGGAAATTAAATAAAATATGTAAATGTTGACCGGCTCAAAGGTCGAACAACAGTGGACCTAAACAATCTCTCAACAGTGGACATTGGGCTTCCATTCTTAAAGAAACTACGAATTACCCGTGCCTAAAGGCACGAAGCAACGTAATTTGAACATAATCTAATGAATTACAGAAATATGCAGATATAATAAATTCCAAATTGATATAATTTCAAACTCGAGCAGCTCTTCGTCATTGTCATGAGACTTATTAAAAAAGCAGTATCAAAATAAGTAATCAATCAGCAATACGAAGACAAATGAACAGGGAAGGAAGTTAGAGACTACCTTATTGACAATAGCTTGCAAGTTTCAGTGTAGCTTGCCCTTTATTTCCTCGAGGGTCGTCTTACAGTATGATTGGTCCTCCACACATTGCACAACCTGCATAAATAAATAAGAGCTAAATTAAATTCTTAGAAGGCATATTAAAAAAGGGAATTCCTTCAAGTTTCTAAACTCTGCAAATGGAATCACTAAACAACACATCACTAAAACAAAGAACAAAAATCCAATCAGATGACACAAAAACAAGCTCTATGATTAGTGGGGAATAATTCTATAAATATTCCCAAATTCTTGTTCTTTTGTACTGTTTTAAGTGGTTGGTGGTGGTGGTGGTGGTGGTGGTGGTGGAGGAGGAGTAGTACACAAAACAAAGGCCATTAAAGCAAGCAACATTGATATGCTAATGCAAGGCAAAATCGCATTGGCTATATCTAAACGAATCAACCTTTTAAATTCCAGTCCTTTCTCAATCAAGACAATGACTTTCATTCATCATAAAGCACAAAAAAATTGAAATAACAAATATAAAAAGCAATGCATGATAGAATTTCAAATTCCTAATGCTGCCTCTTGCAAGAACTCAATCTATCACTCAACCTAACATTTATAGAGAATCAATAAATTAGATGCATGGCAAGATCCCCACTGACCCTATTGAACAAACCACTTGATTTTATTCTAGACTCTCTATCACTTCTATATTCCGTGCACGATACGTGATTTATTCCAGACTCAATCACTTCAATCATGAACGTTCAAAAAAAGAAATTCATGAATGATTTTTAACACCTGAAATCCTCACTTTATTCCATTCCCCTATCCCCTATTACTCTCATGTACCCACGGAGAATCCTCAAAGAGACCTGCATTTCAACCTTCTACTCATACTCACACTTTTGGTTACTTATACACAATCTAAGCTTACTAAGATTATCATCCCAAAAGTTGTGATCACCCACACGGGTGGAAGATGTGCTTAAATCACTTTTACATGCACGACCCGTACCCGTTAGTAATGTATTGAAATGCTGGACAGTCTATACCTACTCTATTAATTTTCTATCCCCTACATTTGCAGTGCTTAAATTAACGTTTCAAGTTTGCCAAAATTGTTTCAATGAAGGTGACATATATGGTTTTACTACCAGAGCACATTGTTTCAAACCAAATTACAATATGAGAAACACACAAAAAAATATAAAAAAGCACATGGACAGAGAGCCATATTTTCTTATTTCTTTCTTATTTAGTCAACCTTCCAACCACGGTCACCAACAATAAGACACAATAACAGTATTTTGTGTTAAGAAAATTGATGATAAGCGTTCTTAATTTCGTGAAAACTCAAAAAATCAAACATCAAATTTCTAGGTTTCATAATCAAAATGAATGAAGTGGTTCAAATTACCTTTCAAAGCTCAGAAGTGGCTTCAATGGCCTGTAAAGAATCAACCACCGCCGATGTGTTCACCGTCTGCTATCCTGTAAATTGTGAACGATTGTATAACTTGCCCTAAAATCCATAAATCTGAGGAAATGAACCCCACAACAGGGGATGGAGGGGAACATGCATTTACAGGGACCCCAATCTTCTGTATCTATCCAATGATAAAGGCGAGAGGGATAGAGGAAGAGGGGAAAGACAAGAAGCTGTGTGTTTCACACCATGGGTTCCCCGAAATAAAAAAACCGATACAAAAAACTTATATGAAAGGAAAATCAAATAAATGAGGTTTAATTTTCGAATTAAATTACGGATATTACGCTAACCTAATTGAAACCTCAAAAACAGAGATAAGGATTTGGAGCAGTGAAGTCTGCATTCCTAGGGTTTTCGACTTCTCGTACAAATCTTTGTGGTTGACAACCGTACCTCTTTCTTCTCCGTCGTCGATACAACCGTAACTCTTTCTTCTCCGTCGTCGATGAACAACTATATCGACGGTTCGGTTTACTCCATTGTTTTGGTGGAACCGATTGAAATTTTCGGGAATGGCGGTGTGAAATTTTGGGCGCTAGGGTTGAATGATGCTCATAATGATGGAGACAAATGGAGAGGGAGAGGGGGAGGGGGAGGGAGAGGGGATTCCATTTTAGGGTTTCGTTTTGCAGGGAGAGAGGGTGAGGGTGAGAGATGATCGATTGCGGAAGGGAAGGGACTGGGGAGAGAGAGAAGGGAAAAATGGGGGGAAAAGGTGAGTTAACCATGGTTAGATGTGAGGTCAAATGTTTTTTTTTTCCTTTCCTGGGTAACCGGCTTGAGGGGTAGGCAATGATTTTCACTTTTATATTCAATGGCTGGTCGATGAAGATCGAAGGGCTATAAGGAGGGGGGATATGGTATCCCCAAAAGGACGTGGGATATGGAAGAGCTTCCCAATATGTATAACGTAAATATTGTTCGGCAACAAAGATAACTTTCAAACATAAGATAAAATAATCGGTTCACACCATTCAATTTATAATTCACTCTAAACGTAATTTTATAATTTAAACATGGCCAACGTTGGTCTCAAACTTTGACTTGGGTCAGCGATTATGACACTTATTGCTGATATTTCGTCCATTCCACTCCCAGTTTGAGGGTTCACACTTGTGATGTTGATTTTGAATCAAAATGGTAGAAGACAACAGTAGCTATGTCATAAGTTTGTATGGGCCCTTAGTTATTATATTTAGATCCTTTGTCTTTTGGCACATGGTACGGAATTTTTATTATTGTCGTAGGGGCCTCTTTATCGCAATTGACAAATAGAATCAGAAAGTGTACTGTGTAATAGATTGGATGTTTGTTTCCTTTTCAGGGTGTGGCTTGGGTGTCTCGACAAATTGGGAATACTATTTTATACTGTTATATTGCATTTTTTAAAACATACGATATGACATATTATTTTAATATATATGCCTTATGGTTGTTTATTTTGATGAGACCTTTTATTTATGCTATATCTACATATAGTAGTGACAATTAAACACAAATTAATTATCTTTTTTAAGGGATTTGATAAGACAATATATGTAATATATTTATTTTGTAAGATGATTACAAAATATTGACCACATACTGTGTAATAGATTGGATGTTTGTTTCCTTTTTAGGGTGTGGCTTGGGTGCCTCAACAAGTTGGGGATATTATTTTATACTGTCAATTTTTACTTTTTTAAAAAGATACGATTTGACATTTTGTTTTAATATAGATGCCTTATGGTTGTTTATTTTGATGGTACTTATTTTTTATGCTACAACTACATATATTAGTATCAAATTAAACACAATTTAATTTTTTCTTTAAGGCATTTGGTAAGAGAATATATGTGATTTATTTTGTAAGATGATTAAAAAATATTGAGCACAAGAATAAATTTCCTGTTGAATTTACACGTGAATTGTAAGTTTATCTTAGCCATCTTAGGCAACGATAGCCCTCAAGCTTGACTTGACGAAACAAATACGGAATTGACTGCTACCATATGCGAATTCACACTTGTTGTGATGTTTCCCTCTTATTGGTTTTCTTAGGATATATCAGTACTATTTAATAGGTGTAGCTATTCACATGTATGCATGGTATTATATATCTCTTGTCTGTTGTTATTCCTGGCCATTCACACTGATACATATATTTTAGATGAATTTTTACAATTTGATTGATTAGTAATATACGAACAACTATGGCCAACAATATCTGAATTTTGTATATGTTCTTTTATAGTTATTGTTATCTTACCATAAATTAATGTTTAGTAGATTTAATTTTGATTATTTTACAATATTACGCGAACTGTTTTGTTTTCATCTTGTAGTGTTTGTTTTTAGTGATTGTTGATAAGGCTTGAATGGCACCATCAGAAGAGAAAAAATTTCCCACTTGTCCTTTTCAGATAATGTAGCCATTAGTCTTCGTTGTCATTTCTTTTTACTTCAATACCGTAAATTTCTAATATAGGCCCACCACATTTTGACTCAACTATTTCGTTCTTTTTTCATGTCTCTTTCGTGTTTAATTACATCTCAAAAAAAGTACTTTGCCATTTGCTATTATTTATTAATCGATTTATGGTTAGTTTCTAATGTATCGAGATTACGAGGATCATCTAGTGAGGTCTCAGTGTCATTTAAAAGTCTGTGTTGTGATATTCGATGACCACTTTATCTCCGGTTGTTAACAAACAATCGGAGCATTGGAATGATGATTTAGTGAACAAAGGTAGTGTTTTCTCGTTAATTACCGCCAATGGTGAGGTCGAAGAAGTCAGCTACTCAGTTTGTGAAGAAGGAGGTCGTCCATTTTATTGGGCGTCAGATTTTTTTGTTGCTAAGTTTAGCAATGTATTTCCTCTTGGTGATGTGTTGTCGTGGTTTTCACGTAATGACATGGATAGGTGGATTGCAAGCATAATCTTCCACTTGTTTCTTCAAATGAATTCCAGCAGTAACTTTCATTTATTGTCATTTTCTTATCCAAAATATTTATAATCCGACTAATTAAGTTGTGTTCAATCTAACCTTTTTTTTATGGGTTTATCTAGATGGTCACATTTGTTGGTTTGTCAAGAAATGTGATTATGCAACAGCCAATTGTCGTCTGGTGAGTATCGAGGGTTTGTTTATTCTTTGACGATATATAGGCCATGAATTATTGCAGTTGTGAACACTCTCGTTTATATTGCAGTTTATGACACCCGAAAACAAATCCCTCAAGAAAGGGGGCGGGAAGGAAGTTTGCAAGACCACTGTCAACATCACAAACGATATAAAATTTAGTTTTTGAACATTGTGGGCAATGTGTAACTGAACAACATCTCACATAACCCATTAAAATTCTATACCAGTAAAGATTATTGAAAGATTATAATAACAGGAAAAAGTGTTGTTTAAATAAAACCAACCATTTTTTATACGACACAACGCCATTAAAATGTCCCAATTAGGCTTGGCAGTTTCATGTGGAAGCATAGAACCAAAGCCATGAGAACCACAATGCTGCATCCCAGTCTTATCAAACACGAACATGTCGAGTTCTAAATGGCCTATGGCCACAAACAAGATGACAAAACTGCGCTGCAGGCTATGACGAAAGGCCAGCCCTCCCCAACCCAGAGTAAACCGCCCGTTGCGCATTTTTACATAGCCAACCTCCGATCCACTGTGGACTGCAAAAACGCACTCCATTGCTTCGTTTAAAAAAGGTCTAAAAGCCTCTGGCACTACGATTAACAAGAGACAGCACATGAATATAAAACATTGTAAAAAAAATGAAAATATAAGCAATTCACTACCATCTACGTGTTGGCGCCAACCTCGGTAACCGCAGTAACAAAACAGCGCCTCCCCATCTCTGTATAAAACAAGAGTGTCAGAATACTCAACAACAAATGTCAAGAGCCAGATTAAAAATTCGAAGAAATGACTGTCACCTGTTACTTCGGGAAAATTAGGTGCTAGCCGAAACAAGGAGCGATTACATGGTTCTATAGAAGTAGGCTGCTTATCGAGGAGACTCTTACGCCACAATTCAAACCCACGATAATCTTTCCACTCCAAAGCATGTCCGACATCAAACATTCCTAAATAACGCTCAATAAAATCCATATGGACGTAGTACATGTAGTGATGCAAGCTCACAACCTCATACCTACCGACGGGCACCAAGTACCCATTCGAAGTAACAAGAGAGTAGTCAGCCCCACAAACACCTAGATGCCTGGAACGAGGCTACTTCCACACCCGTACAAATGTAGGGTAAGCACGAGCCACATGATATCGATTTATTGGGGGCATCCTGAAACATAACAAAACAACTGAAAGGAGTACAATTAAAGCACAATATGGAACAACTAAGTGTTAGAGCGATCCTTCTTACACAATAAACCGTCGAAAATAACAGAGGTCAATGACATAATAACGTATAACTATCACAAATAGGTAACATAAATATTATTTGGTTTGGATTAGAAATAACATTAAAGTAAAATCTTGAGCTGATTAGCAAAAATAAACAGACACTGGCAGGAAACACCCCAAAAACTCGTCCAGTACGTAACATAAATATTATTTGGTTCGGATTAGAAATAACATTAAAGTAAAATCTTGTGTTGATTAGCAAAATAAACAGACACTGGCAGGAAACACCGCAAAAACTCGTCCAGAATGAACACAGCTAAAGTTTGGTATGGATCTTGCGAGAACGGAAGGTCTGGAAACCGTGGTATCCTCTCTCCAAACCGACGGAAGCATTACTCTTTCTGTCGGTATATTTTCAGTATATTGCAATTCACCGAGATAAGTCCGGAACACGATATATCAGATTCGCGATTCCAGCGTTGCAATGGATATGGTTCGTGAGGTACGAGAAAGTACACAAAGAGGTCAAAATGGAATAATTTTCGCGAACCTACACGTATGATTTATAGCAAAGGATCGAACGGGTAAGCAACAACAAGGTATACGAATAAAAAATTGTAACAATAGTAAACGAAACGGTATGGAAACTAACCGTAAATAGCTCAGGTCACCGAGATCGGTGGATGAGTGGAAAGAAATCGTCGCCGCAGAACGAGAGTAGTAGAGAGAAAAAATGAAATGAGCCCTAAATCCCAATTGGGAATCAAACGTCTGGTAAAAGCATGAAATGGTCTTTGGACAACTACAATTTAGTTGTCTGGCCCACTTACGGGAAAGTCTTAGAAAATTAAATAGAGGAGTCCAAATGTCAAAAGCATATATGGCCCACATTTGAACAAAACAATACACGACAACAGAAACGTGTGAATAGGAAATAAGCATGCTAAAGAGGGGCATAAAAGACATAAAAAGAAAGGCCGAAAGAGGATGGGAGTTTTTCCTTTTATTATAGGTAGGAATGAATTCCAGCAGTAACATTCATTTGTTGTCATTTTCTTATCCGGAATATTTATAATCCGACTAATTAAGTTGTGTTCAATCTAACCTTTTTTTTTTATGGGTTTATCTAGATGGTCACGTTTGTTGGTTTGTCAAGAAATATGATTATGCTACAGCCAATTATCGTCTGGTGAGTATCGAGGGTTTGTTTATTCTTTTACGATGTATAGGTCATAAATTATTGCGGTTGTGAACACTCTCCTTTATATTGCAGTTCAGGACACTCGAAAACAAATCCCTGAAGAAAGGGGGCGGGAAGGAAGTTTGCAAGACCACTGTCAACATCACAAACGATATAAATTTAGTTTGTGAACATTGTGGGCTATGTGTAACTGAACAACATCTCACATAACCCATTAAAATTCTATACTAGTAAAGATTATCGAAAGATTATAATAACAGAAAAAAGTGTTGTTTAAATAAAACCAACCATTTTTCACACGACACAATGCCATTAAAATGTCCCAATTAGGCTTGGCAGTTTCATGCGGAAGCGTAGAACCAAAGCCATGAGAACCGTGATGCTGGATCTCAGTCTTATCGAACACGAACATGTCGAGTTCTAAATGGCCTATGGCCACAAACAAGATGACAAAACCGCGCTGCAGACTATGACGAAAGGCTAGCCCTCCCCAACCCAAAGTAAACAGCCCGTTGTGCATTTTTACATAGCCAACCTCCGACCCACTATGGACTGCAACAACGCACTCCATTGCTCCGTTTAAAAAAGGGCTAAAAGCCTCTGGCACTACCTAAAGATTTTAATTTAGAAGATTAACAAGAGACAGCACATGAATATAAAACATTGTAAAAAAATATGAAAATATACACAATTCATTACCATCTCCGTGTTGGCGCCAACCTCGGTAACTGTAATTCACTACCATCTCCGTGTTGGCGCCAACCTCGGTAACTGTAGTAACAAAACAACACTTCCCCATCTCTGTATAAAACAAGAGTGTCAGAATACTCAACAACAAATGTCAAGAGCCAGATTAAAAATTCGAAGAAATGACTGTCACTTGTTACTTCGGGAAAATTAGGTGCTAGCCGAAACAAGGAGCGATTACATGGCTCTATAAAAGTAGGCTGCTTATCGAGGAGACTCTTAAGCCACAATTCAAACCCACGATAATCTTTCCACTCCAAAGCATGTCCGACATCGAACATTCCTAAATAACGCTCAATAAAATCCCTATTGACGTAGTGCATGTAGTGATGCGAGCTCACAACCTCATACCTACCGACGGGCACCAAGTACCCATTCGAAGTAACAAGAGAGTAGTCAGCCCCACAAACACCTAGATGCCTGGAACGAAGCTATTTCCACACCCGTACAAATGTAGGGTAAGCACGAGCCACATGATATCGATTTATTGGGGGCATCCTGAAACATAACAAAACAACTAAAATGAGTACAATTAAACCACAATATGGAATAACTAAGTGTTAGAGCGATCCTTCTTACACAATAAACTATCGAAAATAACAGAGGTCAAAGACATAACAACGTATAACTATCACGAATACGTAACATAAATATTTTTTGGTTTGGATTAGAAATAACACTAAAGTAAAATCTTGAGCTGATTAGCAAAAATAAACAGACACTGGCAGGAAACACCCCAAAAACTCGTCCAGTACGTAACATAAATATTATTTGGTTCGGATTAGAAATAACATTAAAGTAAAATCTTGTGTTGATTAGTAAAATAAACAGACACTGGCAGGAAACACCGCAAAAACTCGTCCATAATGAACACAGCTAAAGTTTGGTATGGATCTTGCAAGAACGGACGGTCTCGAAACCGAGGTATCTCTCTCTCTCTCTCCAAACCGACGGAACCATTACTCTTTTTGTTGGTAGATTTTCAGTATATTGCAATTCACCGAGATAAGTCCGGAACACGATATATTAGATTCGCGATTCCAGCGTTGCAACGGATATGGCTCATGAGGTACGAGAATGTACACAAAGTGGTAAAAATGGAATAATTTTCGCGAACCTACGTGTATGATTTATAGCAAAGGATCGAACGGGTAAGCAACAACAACGTATACGAATCAAAAATTGTAACGATAGTAAACAAAACGGTATGGAAACTAACCGTAAATAGCTCAGGTCGCCGAGATCGGTGGATGAGTGGAAAGAAATTGCCGCCGCAGAACAAGAGTAGTAGAGAGAAAAAAACGAAATGAGCCCTAAATCCCAAATGGAAATAAAACGTCTGGTAGAAGCATGGAATTGTCTTTGGACAACTACACTTTAGTTGTCTGGCCCACTTACAGGAAAGTCTTAGAAAATTAAATAAAGAAGTCCAAATGTCAAAAGCATATATGGCCCACATTTGAACAATACAATACACAACAAGACTTAGAAAATTAAATAGAGGAGTCCAAATGTCAAAAGCATATATGGCCCACATTTGAACAATACAATACACGACAACAGAAACAATAATGATACAACAACAAACCGTGAACCACAGTCAGCCACAACCTTGCACTGTTCACGTGGGCCCCACGCGGGGGGCCCAACCACTTTACCCCACAAAAAAAAAAATGAAAATTTTCAAAATCCCCAAATCTGGGTTTGGCTGCCATTTTCACTGGTAGAGAAACCAGAGAGCGCGAGAGAGAGGAAGAAGTAGATCGATCGCGACCCACCTCAAACCTCACTCCTCCGACCCTCGGCTGCCCTTCACCGGCGACTCACTATGGACGGTCGGTTCGCGGGCGAAGTGTCCGCGCGTTTTTGGTTGAGTTTGTGAAAAAGGGCGATCCGGGAAAAAGGAAAAATTTAGAGTCGCCACCCGGGATTTAATTTCTGGGAAATGTGAGGTACTCGAGGAACCGTTTAGAAAAATGATGACTCTTGTGCCGCTGAAAAAGGGTTGGATCGGCGAAAAATAGAGATTTGGGCTCGGAAGCCAGGTTACCCACGGGGAAGGTTTTTTGCTTGAAAAATGCACCCCGCGTGCCCGGAATTTTCCGGTCTTTACTAAATCTTTGTGGGATTTTTCTGAAAATATATCAAAAAATAATGTATCAAAAAATAACGAGCTTTAAAGGAAGCAAATAATGACGATAAATCAAATAACATATAACCAAGTATATAAGTGCGAGAAAATTAACTAAGAGGGAATATAAGGGCAAAGATAGAAAATAAAGGGGGGAAACTGCAATTTAACTTACTGGTTTCACCCAAAAACAGAGCATCACGACCCAGAAAACAGGGTAGCCAAATGTATCACCAGGGATGCCGTACCGCGTCCAAAATCACGTCGCACGGTGTACTTTGAATGTCGTACGGTGCCTTTGTGCACATACTTTTTCAAAAAAATTGCATTTTGTCCAATTGAAAACATACTCTGTTTTTGGTGTAAAAACCATGTTATTTAGTGATCGGAATAGGTTTGAAAAAAAAGGGTTTTGTTGTACGAATGTACCTCATACTTGGGATAGCTTTCCGAGACAATGGATAATGTCCCGAAATACCTATCCGAGAGGTTTGAACTTTGCTGGAATGTTTCTGTTTGGACTCGAGGAAGATCTACAGAGCTCTCCTCAAGCCCGGTGGAAACTCCCCTTAGAAGATTGCTATCTCAATTTGAACGCAAATGTATACCTCTGGGTTTGGTCGGTTAAGACCAAGGACCTTGAAAGGGATCGATTTGAGGATTAGAAGCTGTAGTTGCAGGCTTGTAAGAACAAGGGTGGTATAATTCAAACCAGAAAGGGTTTTGACAAAGTAACGAGGAGACGAACGAATTTGTTTTCGGGAGGAATTTTGGCTGAGAATGGATGAATCGATCGTCTGGCTGCTCCTTGTCATGATTTATATAGAGAGGATTCTGGATGAACCCATCATATGGATGATTCCCGTACGTCAGTGAACAACATCTTTTGCGAATATCATCATTGTTCTGAGCTGCTGGAGGAACCCGAGAATCCTGTTGATGGGACAAGGAACGCCGTATGGCGTCAAGGGTATGCCGTACGGTGCACATGGTGACACCACACGGTGCAAATGGAATTTCAAGCCATACGGTTATGGGTTTTAGGCCGTACGGCTCAGGTGGGTTTGGGGTTTTTGGCTGTTTTGATCCATTCGTCTTAAGTATCCGTTCCAAGGTACATTCCGTGCGTTTTTCTTTTCATCATCGGGGATGCACAAGTCATCAAAATTGGGGTGTCTACAGTTGCCCCTCTTCGACACGGCTTGGTCACCATTATGTTGGTGCAAGTCGTGCTAGAAGATTCTGACATCCCAATTTGAACAACCGTGCGGCAATCAAACAAGAAAAAAAGTAAATCTGGTCGAGCTCGGAGCTTCCTACGTACCTCGTTTGTGAGGATCAGACCAATCGTAGTTCGTCGGGGCCGTCATGAAAAAGTTGGCGCCTCAGTTTTCAACGAGGGAAAAACGAATGATGTTTGCAAAAAAGTGAAAGAAGTATTTCGGAGGCCCGAAGCAGCCGTTAAAAATATTTGGGGGCAACTGAAAGCCGTTTAAAAATATTTAGGAGGCCCCGAAAGCCGTTAAAAATAATTCAATGATTGCCGTAGAGGACTTAGAAATTTTGTGAGAACAATTGCCGTAGATGACTTAGAAATTTTGCGAGAACAATTGCCGTAGAGGACTTAGAAATTTGAAACAGTAATTGCCGTGGAGGACTTAAAATTTGGGAAAAGTAAATGCCGTGGAGGACTTAGAAAATTTGCAAAAAGTGAATGCCGTAGAGGGCTTTTAGAAAATTTGAAACTGTAATTGCCGTAGAGGACTTAGAAATTCGAGGAAATAAATGCCGTGGAGGACTTTTAGAAAATTTTGGAACAGTAATTGCCATAGAGGACTTAGAATTTGAAACAGTAATTGCCGTGGAGGACTTAGAATTCGGGAAAAATAAATGCCGTGGAGGACTTTTAGAAAATTTTGGAACAGTAATTGCCGTAGAGGACTTAGAATTTGAAACAGTAATTGCCATGGAGGACTTAGAATTCGGGAAAAATAAATGCCGTGGAGGACTTAAAATAATTTGATTTGATAAATACTCAGAAAATGTGATTGGTGGGTTTTTATGAAACCACAAGCAAATGAGAGGAAAGAGTGTAATTTTTTGTAGTGAAAAGGAGAAACGTACTGTATGGTTTCGGATTGTACACTGCACGGTTTAAGTACCTGCGCCGCACGGTGCAACTGGAATTTTTGCCGAGATTGCTTCCATAACCGCCAGATCCTTTCCGATTTCTTCGTTCTTTGTTCGAAATATTTGATCAGTTACTCTTTGGTGAAAAACCGACCTTTCCTTGCACAAATTCCCTCTCTTTCTTCCCGAAATTCCCGATTGAAACCTTGCGATTTGAACCCATGGCTAGTCCGAGCGGTAGTGAGGGTAAATCATCGTCATCCGGTGAAGAGCATTCACCGTCGGTGCCGAGAGAGGGGGATACAGCGACGCAATCGACCGGGGTTGTTGCAACTCCGCCGATCCTAAGTCCGGTAGGTTCAGTTGGAGCAAGTGTCAGTGGTGATGGGCGCCGCGCGGTGCCGATTGGGGGTAAACTATCTCGTGCGGCTGAGACCGAGACTCGTACGGCAGAATCTAGCAGTGGAGAGCTTCGTGTGATGGCACCGAGTGGTGATGTGGCAGCGGTGGGTGGGACCCGTGGTTCGGCTGAGGATGATTCGAACATCATGGTTGCGGGTGAGACCCCGGCAAGTGGTGGTGTTGCCGATCAGCCCGAGGGGAGCAGTGACGTTGCCATGTAGGCTGGCGAAAGTGGCCATGGGCCCATGGAGGTCGACGTGCCGGGCACGGGTGTGCCAGTTTTGGAGGTGGAGATGGATATTGAGGGTGTGCACGTCATGGTTGAGTAGAGACCCGTCGGGGATGGTGCAGATACTGGTTCTCAGGAGCGCTTGGTGCCCAGTGATCTTCTGAGTGCTTCTTTGGTTACTGAGGTGCCCATTGGAGGA
>JADGMU010001158.1:0-92556 GCA_016920895.1 Vaccinium myrtillus | reverse complement strand
CCCGGACACTAGGACTAGGAGGAGGTGCTCAAGTTTTTAAACATACAGAGCGAGGAAGGGACTCTGACACAGTGGCGTAAAAATTAAAAATTCTTCATGAGGGCATAATTTATAAATGTCGGTACTTTTTTTGTGAAAAAAAAAATCTCTTTTTAAAAAATCTAACATATCTTGATTTTCATTTGAAATGAGTTTCGCTTGACTTACATTTTATGGATAGATGTTCCTCTTAGTTTATTTTGTTATACCGCTTGGCTTCCAAGGGGGGTTTGGGGTTTGATTTGGTGGAGGTCTGGGGTTCAGTAAACACGTTATAGTTTCGAAGCAAAAATTTCACTTAATTAAGGCTTATTTGTGAGTAATTAGTTATACAGTGGTTTTGGGGCATCGCTATGTGATGCCCTAACACCCTTCTCTATTACATTTTTTTCTTATCGGCCATCATTACATATTCAGGTAAAACTCTTATATTTAGTCTTGAGTCTCACATAAATATGCGCAGGAGAATAATATTATAACACCAAGTAATGATGCCACAAGAGAACTAATTAGTTTTTTTGTATATATGAAAAAAGTGATGTATATTTTTCTAAAAAATGCACACAAAAAAAATAAAATCCTTTCAAAAATCCAGTGTGGGCACAGGCCCACACTAGCATGCATGTGGCTCCGCCACTATCTGGACTTAGTTGATTGTGTCGGCTAGAGAAAAGAGAAGAAGATGAAGAAGGAAATAACCTATATCTACAAGATGTCAAGTAGCAATTAATATACATACACGTAAAAAAACTTACATATACTAACCTCCTCCTGTTATGGCGAAAGCGAAGAAGGTGAGTATCCATTCGCCTCCGGTAACCCACCATCATCACCCTTCCTCGCATTACATTTTCAACTTTTAAGGTATCGGGCTTGCTATTTATAGCCTTCCATCTTAATTCTAATATGACGATACTTGGGCTTGCTATTTATGGCCTTCCATCTAATACTCTCTCTGTCCCAAAATTTTTGTTCATGTACGTGCATGTGTGCTATTTTTTAATTGGTTATATTTTCTAATCTATAATATTTTTTACAATTTTAAAAACTTTATTTAATAAAACTCATCGAGATTTATCAAACGAGATCCATATTGTATGTATATATATGTATATATATATATATATAACATTAATTATGCATTTAAAAATATAAACATTTTTGTAGGTATCATAAATAGTAAAAGTGAACAAAACATTAGGGACGGAGGAAGTATGACGAAACCTTTACACAAGCATGACGAAATTACCACTTTTTTTTTTTGAGGTCTCTTTCCTGTGTGTTCGTTTGTGGTGGTGGTAGACTAATTGAAAGTAGAGACTGCTAGTCGTTTCCATTAATAATAGTAAGTAGTAATTTCGTCTACATTTTCTGATGATCAAGGAAAACAAAAGAGGTGATAATTTCGTCATGTTTATGTAAAGGTTTCGTCATACTTTCTTCGTACCTAATGTTTTGTCCACTTTTACTATTTACGGGACAGAGGGGAGGTGCTGCTCAGCGAGCTGACCGACACCGGCGCAGTTTCGTCATACTTTCTTTGTACCTAATGTTTTGTCCACTTTTACTATTTACGAGACAGAGGGGAGGTGCTGCTCAGCGAGCTGTGCGACACCTGGCGTGGCCGCGCCGGTGTCGGTCCAATGATCGGAGACGTCCATTGCGTAGATAAGTCCGGTTCAAAAAACTAATATTTAAAAAGTCACTTTTTCAGAGGACTTCGGGTTCCTCTCTCACATATATGGTATAGATTATAGAGCAAGAAATGAACTTTTACAGCACCAAGAAAATACATTCTTACCCCACCCGTTCCAAATTATTGTTCCTGCATTGGGATTCAATTTTTTATGAACATTATAATTGTACGCAAAAAAGAAAAAAAATGCCAACTTCTCTTTTTTTACTTTTTAATTGTCCATTTATCTTCTTTTTTTTGTGGGTAAATATCCATTTATCTTTCGACTGACAAAAAAATAAAGGAGTAATAATTTGGGACGGTCAATATTGTAATTCAAATGAGTGGTTGATTAAAAGTTTACATAAGTGCTCCCTATTTTTATTATTGCATAGTTTTTTTATGTTATTACTTGGAGTTTCATGTATCGTTTTTGTTTGTAGGTGTTTGGAGGCTTTGATTTAACAAAATGTGCAAAATTATGTTTTACTTAGTGCTGCAAAATAAAGCTCGTGAAGAACCAAGCTTATAACGAACAACGAAAGAGAGAAGCACCCAATTTACCCTAAACATCCAAAATTGAAGGACAAACATATTTGCACGTGGTTTGTGGCTGTTCCCCGAGAGAAGAGAATTGGGGCCAAATTTCATAGGAGTATATTTAGTCTTGATTTGAATGACATCAGAACATGGGCTTCAACACGGCAATGGACTTTTAACTGGTGCAAGAGAGAGTGAAATTCTGCAGCACATTGGCTAGCTACTAGTTGTCGAGATAGGGATTCTTTATTTCATTCGGGTTGTATTCCGCCCATGTTAGAATCTATCTTGTCCAAGGATCGGTCCCAAGTTTTTTGTGGCTATAAATCTTGACGTTTTCAAAAAAAAAAAAAAAATTTAGTCTTGATTTGTACTTCTGTAGTGAGAAACAGAGAAAAAGATTCATAAATGAGATTCATTCTATACAAAAGTCAATGCACGGGCCTTATACCCAAATGAAAACAACTGGAATGGGCCCACCTTCTCCTATTCTGGTAAAGGAGGGCTTATTTACCTTTTTGGTCCCCAAAGTATTGATCGCGTCTCAATTTGGTCCTCAAAGTATCAATTGGAAAAATTTAGTCCCCAACGTTTACAATTTGTACCAATCAGGTCCCCAACCCTAACTCCGTTAACCCAATCCTCAAAATGAGGGTTTTGTGAGGAGGTGTCTTTTCAGTCACAATCTTTTTTAAAAACAATTGTTTTTTTCAAAACTATTATTTTTCAAAAATATTTTGAAAACCTCTTGTTTATTTAAGAAATAGAAAAAATTATTTTAAAAATGGAAATTTTTGGGGAAAAAAATACATAATGACACAAAAAAAAAAAAGATAAAACATTTTTTTTTTTTTCCCTCGGATATAATAACTTTCATTCTCTGTGAGTTAAAGAAACAATAATTTCTTTAAAATCCAAACCCATCCCCGCTCCTTTTAAAATCCCCTAACCCATCCCACCCGTCTCTCATCCTCTTTAAAATCCCCAAACCCAACATCCTTGTCACTTGCCCGTTAAGTGGCATCTATGAATGTATATATATTGTGATCACACCCACCATTTTAGGGCCACCTCCTCCGAGAATCGTTTTGATTTTCCATTAGCTTTGAGGCATAAAATGAAAACAAATCTAGAGAGTGGAGGGATCCCCTATTAAAGGATGCCCAATCTTTTTAGGATTTTCGGGTGATGAGTGGTCTAGGTTTCTCTATTTAAGGCTTGAGCTTGTACCTTTCCTAGATTTGTGAATATTTGATTGGGAACATACATAAAAGTTATTCTGGTTTTAGGGTTAGAACGGGTTGTTGTGGGCTTGAAGGCATTTTGAATGGATTTGGCTTGAAATTTAGGGATTTGGGGGAGTAGGTTTAGAATTGAAGTGGGTTTGGATTTGAGCGAAGAGAGATGCAAATCGCTAGAAAGAATAGATCGGGGAAGGAGAAGATCGGCGCCAATGGATGAAGCGGGATGAGCGGGTATTTTGAACTCGGCTATAATTCTTTGTAGTCCATGGAGGTGGCTAGCTAGAGTTTTACATCCGAAATTGTCATCACATAGAAACTTTTCGAGTTTTAAACTTTGATCTTGGATCTTGGTTATTCATTGTTCGAAAGTTTTTAGCATTTTCGAGTTTTTTTTTTTTTTTTTTATGAGAGCATTTTTGCGGTTTATATTTACATAAGAAATAAGTATGACACACGAGCTTGGGATTTCTCCTTCTAGACAGATGTATGATTTTTGTTAGTGGCAAGAATTCTTTAAAATTCAATTTATCCATTCACTTTTCAAAAAAAAAAATTAAAAATATATTTTTTCAATTTCTTTTTAATAAAACATTTTTAGTTTTCAAAATATGTTTTTCAAAAAGTAGATTTTTTAAAAAAAATAATGATTTTTTAAATAAATTATGCAAAAAGACAACGTTGCCCCTTGTTTTGACGGATTGGGTTAACGGAGTTAGGGTTGGGGACCTGATTGGAACAAATTGTAAACGTTGGGGACTAAATTTTTCCAATTGATACTTTCTTCTTCTTACCAAATTGAGATCAGTCGATCAATAGCTTTGATCTTCCAAAAAAAGGTAAATAAGCTCACTTTTTAAGGTTATTTGCTTTTAAGTTTTCTTTCCTGGTTCTCCTGGAGGAAGTCTTCGCAGGGCCCTCTATACGGAAAATGAGAGAGTTTGGTTTGGGATATATCCATAACACCCTTCAAGGAAAAGAGTCAGTTGTCCAATTTTTTGGTTAACCATTTTTGGTCTGATTTTTCCAATTTTATCCTTCGATTGAGTCCTCCACATGGATGTGGTTTTGTGAGGAGGGCTGATTCAGTCATTTCAACAGGATTTGAACGATTACCATATTGCCTTTCTAGACTTTCAATGTTTTCTTGTGTCCCATTGTCCTCTTTTTTGTTCACCTATGGAGGGGCATTTGTGGGATTTCCTCGGGGACAAGTGTGAACACAACTATATGTAATCACTTCTCCCTCATCCACCCCTCTCTATCTCTTGAGCCAGGTGTCCAAAAAGAAATCGAAATCGAAAACTATATTCTCACTGGATTAGTTTTAAGATTTATAGTTTCCAATTTCCATGCTCTAATTTGTTATTCCAGAACAATAAAAGTTAAATCATGACTCAGATGTCTAACGCTAGCTAATCCCGAGGGCCCAGTCTCCCCATCCATAATGAGTGTACACTTATTATCAGACAAGAAATTAATCACCACCAACATGCTGTCACAGAGGCTTGGCCAAGCGTACAAGTGATGCTATGCTTAGCAGGTTTTTGTTGAAAATGTTGTATGTCATCCATCTCCAACGAAAAAATTCGTCAAAACAGAATTCCAAATAACAATTCTCTCATTATAACGAAATATAGTGAATGGATTTACATAACAGAAACAGAATGTAAATTACAGAAATAGAGATACAAACAGTAATCGAGAAAACGAGTCGAGTCCTGTGTGATACCACAGTTTTCTTAAAACGGATTCACCGCCTACCAGAGGGTGTTGTAGGATCCGATCGAGGATCTCCCAGATCGACGTCCGTCTCCTGGATAAAACGGCTAAACCACAAGACGACGGAACACCACCATCGACTGCCTTGGCGAATTAACTTGTGTTTGCCCCTCTCTTTGTCTCTCAAAGAACAGTATTTCGGAAGTGAATTATAGAGTACGAAATTCTTGTGTCACAACAAATTTGGGCTGACCAATATATATGCAAGTCAAGCCCCTTAAGCTTGCAAGTACATGAATGTGGAAATGAATCTGCGGAATTAAATGAAACCAATGAATATTACATGGGGGAATGAACTGCAGGTCATTTCCATTCATCTTGATACGAAAATACCCTACTTATTTATTAAATTTTTTGTTTTAATGCACACGTAATGGAATACACGATTGTCTCAAGAATACTTCTCGCATTTTTAATTCATTCGATTGTAAACATTTCCAACATACTATTTTAATTCATTCCGACATTGTAAACATTTCCAACATACTTCCGATTGAAGCGTAATTAACTGCTCTTGCTCCTTCGTATGAAATAGTGGTGCATTGTCTGACAAGAAGAGTGATCATGTTCATATTGTCGAACTTCCTGCCTATGTGTAAGAGTTGGTGATTTAGTTAGAAGGATTTTGCTCACCTTCATCGAAAGTTTATCCAATTTAAATGAGACCTATTTTCGGGTCCCAATTTGATGATCATAATTGTTCATTTTATTCAAATTAATTTGTTAGGAGACCATGCAAAAACTCACTTCAATATTGCTTAGTGATTGACTAGAAATTTAATTCCTAGGTCCAGAATTTTGACCCAATTAATTAAATTTATAGATCAAACATTTACCGATATCTGATTGAGTTTTACTTTTGCATGGTTTCCTAACAAATGGCGAAGATTTCTAGTTGTGATACATTACCTGGAAAAGGCCAACCAACATTGCGACGAAGATGACGTACACGACATGGAATGTTGTGGATGAAATTGATTCTTGAATTCTTACACTGTCATAGAAAATAAAGCCGATTTCATAATCTTATAGAAAGAAAGAACCCAAAGAACCAAAAAAAAAAAAAGGAACCCAACATACTACCCAAAAGAACCAAACCAACCAACCAGACAAAAACAAAAATACAAACCCAAAAAGACCAAAACCAACCCCAAGCCACCAAACCCAACCACTGAACCCCAACACAACGAGAACCCTAAACCCAAAGATGAGGCCCACACACACACAAAATAAAGCTTTTGCATCTAGAAGCTGACCATAGGCTTTACTTTCAGACATCTTTAATCTGATCCTTACTCTCCAAATTCCTTCCAAGCATCTCTTAAAGTCCTCCAATGCTGTAATCCTTCACATTGTATTTGCCTTTGATCCAAGAGGCCATTCTTGTTTTAGACAGATCAGTAACTTCCTCCACCTCCCAAACTTTGCTGTTGAAGACAGTGTCATTCCTAAAAGTCCAAATAGACCACACCACAGAATAGAAGCTTGCAAACCAACACAATTTCTCCAGATTCTTGAAATTGAAACCTTCCCAAAACTTTAAAAAGCATTATAAGAGAAGCATTAGAGCATCTTCAATGCATCTCTATATTTCTATTTTAGAGATCGGATGTGATATATTGAGGAGAAATTTTTTAATTTATCACATCTTTTCCTAGACTTTTTATACTTTTTGGAGGGACTCATCGTCCTTTTCAGAGATTTGGAGACCAAAATAGAGGCGTGGATCTCTATAGTTGGAGACCCAAAGGTAAATTTGGAGATCAAATCTCTAAAAAGAACGATGGATCCCTTCAAGATTCTCTTATAAAGTATAAAAAATTGAGGAAAAGAGAAGATAAATTACAAAATCTCCCTTCAATATATCACATTCGGTCTCTAAAATAGAGATATAGAGATGCATTGAAGATGCTCTTACACGGGCAAACGTTGATGCTCTATCAATCTCTGTCCCGTGAAACTTGCGTATAATTCTACTACTTGTACAACTGCAGTTGCAATCTTCCGGTAAAGCCACTGGTATATGGGCTTATATAAACATCCAACCATGATTGCAACTAAAATGGCCCACATGATGAACACAATCAGGGAACTCAGAGAGGATGGCAGAAAAAGCACTGCTAAGGAAGCCGAGGAAAGAGCTCCTGATATGAGACCAACATGCCCGAATATCTTCTTCGAACAATTTGCACCGTAATTTTGGGCTATAGTTTTGCCCACCATAGCTAAGCAGTAAGTGGACATTGATATGACAAAGCTTCGGATGCTAGTCAGGTGTGTTTCAAATGGCGACACATTCTTATTCTGATACTTCACTTGGAGTAGGCCAATCAACGTTGTAATAAGAAAGGCGTACACGACATGGCATGATTTGGATGAAATTGATCCTTGTATTCTTGCACTGTCATAGAAAATGAAATCACTTTAGCGTTGAATTTTTTAATGCAAAATAAAAGGGATTCCTATATCAAGAAGAAAACTTATAAGATGGCCAAAATCAAGTGAAACTGTTAATAATCATAGAGAGAGAATTCCAAACCCCTTAGAAACTCGACAATAGTATTGGTACCAGCCAATAGTGTAGGGATATATACACATGGCGGTGGCCGTGTGGGGGGCCCTTTTGGGTTTCACTTAAAATGTTCGAACTGTACATTGAGTTTAAAACAAATTTTCGAGCGAACAAGTTCACATGTACAACCATTTCATCTCTGAACAGTTACGACCCCCTCAAATACACATAGGTCCCACACCTAATTAGGTCTGTGGACCCTACATGTATGTGAGAGGGTTGTAAATGGTTGGAGATGAAATTGTTGTACAAGTATTATTTTTGTTTTCGAGTTGCTTAAAAAAAATCAACTTAATTTAATTGGATAGTCGTAGGTAGCTAACCTAATAGGGACTCAAGTTAAAAAAAAAACCTAATAGGGTCTTGCTAACCTCCGCCTACTAAGCGGAAGGAATATGTATATAAAGACAAACGAGTTCGGATTTCAATAGACATTTCACGGATAGCAATACACGTTCAAGGATAGTAATACATTTTTCTCGGATATTATGGTATCCTCCGCCTTAAGGGCTTAAGTTAGCATTTCCAACCTAATATCACAAATTTTCATTCAAAATTTTTGTATACCGATGAATTTTGAAGAAAAATTAAACAATTGGATCAAGCATTTCAAAATTCATCAGTATACAAAATTAAACAATTAGATTTTTTTTGGCTTTTTGGAGTTAACATATACGAGGAGAATGACCTACCTTAAAAAACATGAAAAGCCAAAAAATCAAGTGAGTGGAACGGATATTGAGTTGATTTTTTGTAGAGCAACTCAAAAAAAAAACCTAAAGAAGAGCTCGAATGCGTCGCAGAATTTTTTGTCGCTGCGCCACGTGACTCGGATCCTCTCAATATTCCTCTCAACATCTGCTCAACATTTCCTCATCCATGCACCACCACCTTACCAATTTTGCAGAATACAACGGCTGAAAACGGCAGGTCTTCCCACTACTGGCCAATACATATCAAGTTATCAACAAAAAGTAGTACCAATTTTACTGTATTAGATATTCTCCTAGGTATCTGTTTCCGGAGTTTTATGTGATAACGCCACATAAAACTCCGGAAATGCTCAATAATTACTCACCAAAAGTACATGGGTTTTCCCCTTCTATGTCAACAAAAATACAGGGGGTTTTCCCCTTTTATTTCTATTTTTAATTGAAGCTCTTTCCAGACTACAATATTAGGAGTGGTTTTAACATTTATTAAATGTTGCGTCAGACTCAATTTCTTTGAAATTATTGGTTTGTCTTTAGATTATTGGTCAGCCAATGTCACATCTGATTTTTAGAATACTTTAATCTTAATTAGAAACAATAGTTTTGAAACTTTTTCAATAAAATAAAATGTTTTATGATGTTTAGTTTTCTATTGTTTGGTTTAGGAAAAATGAATAAATAATCCAAAAAAATAAAATGACTAAAATACCCATTTTTCAAAAAAATAAAAAAATTACATCCTACACAAATGTTTTATTGAGAAAAAACAGATGAAGACAAAATAATAATCTACAAGAATTATAAAGTCAGCCAAGCCTTACTCACCTTGGCTCTATTTGTTTCAGGCGGAAAATGTTTTCTGGGAAAAAAATTTATGTAAAACTTTTTCAATAAAATAAAATGTTTTATGATGTTTAGTTTTCTATTGTTTGGTTTAGGAGACATGGAAAACCACTAAGATGATAAAATGACTAAAATACCCATTTTTCAAAAAAAATAAAAAAAATTACATCCTACACAAATGTCAAAGAATATTCATGCCTATCAAAATGACCAAAACACTTTTTTTATACTAACATATTATCAAAATACAGTCATAGCTATCACCCACCTCAATTCGCATTCCAATTAATCACTACTACCACACAAACAAGCAATCATTATTATAACACATAACTGAGAATTACTAATACTTTCTACATGAACTCATAATCTGCAACTTCAAATCAAGAAAACCTCAAAACAATCTAAATCTGTATATATTGTTCATAATGTGCTAAAAAGAAGATTTCAAAATTGATTCTAAGCTAAATCTTAGCAGAACCTCAGTAATTTTAAGTAATCTAAATTACGATCTCGTATAATCATAGTTGTATAAGGAACGTACCCTTTCTTGGGCATTTCATCAAACAATTTACAGGCACCGCCCAACCAGTCAAAATTCCCATACCAACTGATTCACAATTCCAAAACAGGGATAGGTGAGAGTCTTTACCAGGTTCGTGAAGAAGATGCTCAGTTTTCTATTAGAGCACAAGACAAAGAAAAGCTTCAAAACCGCAGAACCCTGGGCCATTTGCTCTTCTAACATCTGAAATTTGTTTTGAAGCTGTTTTATGGGCCCTGGGGAAACCGGCTTCAAATTGAGAGAGAGAGAGAGACGACGTGAGACAGGGCTGGGGTGGGGAGCGATCGATCGACGAGGGAGTCGCGCCCCACGCGGAAAATATTTTTTTCTTTTTGGAAATCATTTTCCTTACCCAGAAATTACACCAGATTCACTCCAAGTGAATCAAAGCATTGATTTTCACATTCTGGATCTTAGACTTTCTGATAGAACAGAGGAACAGAGGATGGCTAGATTTTTTTTTTTTTTTTTGAACGGGAGGATGGGGTAGATAGAGTGAGAGAATTTCGCTTCTAGGTGTGGAGAGAGAGAGAGAGAGAGAGAGAGAGAGAGAGAGAGAGAGAGTACTTTATGTTTACAAATCTCGAATCTCGACTCATGATTTCCCCTGACGAGGAAAGAAAGATCCTTCCTATTTAACAATTGGCGGAAAATATAATATCAGCAACCGAATACCAAAATACTACTAAATGGAGTAATATTTTTTCAAGAAAATATTTTACACCTATATATATATACACCGGTGATCCAGTCAAGGATCCCGGATTGAAGGTTTTTTGGTGTTTTGAAGGTCCTAAAAATTATTTTTGCATAATCCGAACCGTCCAATGTGTTTAAAACGTGTTTTTAATAGTCCCCGCAAGAAATCATAAAAAAAAAACCGGGAAGAACTTGATCCAAGCAGTTTTTCGCAAAAATTTTACATGCGTCCCGGATATATATGCGTGCACTGCATGCAATGCATACATTTAGCAAACGAAATTACGTACGTACTAGCTAACTAACCTGTTCCAGCGAAGGTGAGTACCCAGCCTGCTTAGACCCCGGTGATCCACCATCACCACCACCCTTCGTCCTATTGCAGTTTGATCACGCCTTCCATTAATATTATTAATGTTACTTCCAACAACGTGATCCATTTTGTAGATTATACTATAATATGTAGCGGTAAGTTGTCTTTGAACGGTCCCAATTCATCATCCTACAATATTCAATTAATTAATATGTTTCGATTCGACCGTACAATGTTTCTCAACATTCTTTACTTTTGTAGACTTATGCATATAGCATCTGATTTTCTCAACACTCAGTGGAAAGTAAAATATGAAATTCTGCCGTCCCGTGGATCTTGCTTTCCAAAGGAGGAGAAAAAGAAGTACTTGATCAAGTGATTTGATTCCACACGATAAAGTGGTACGTACTCCGCCACAATTGTAAAACTAACAAGGAAAATAAATTAAAGAGAATAAAGATGCTCTTATTCCAAAACTTTAACCAAAAAAATGTGTAACTAGCTAGCACGTACCGTACTAATGAGCCATAGACTGAAAACATATATCATGCCGTCCTCCAAAAATATATATACAGTACTTTCAAGGTATAATATTCGTGGTTAATTAATTACTAACTAAAAAAGTACAGTACATGCACAAAAAATAAACGTCACATGCACACAAAAAAAAAAGAGCAAGACTACACTATATTAATGTTACTTCCAACAACGTGATCATCACACTCCTATAATTGTCTTTTAATATACTAGTTCATCTGTTTTATAGGATTTGGAGTAATATTGGGCATTTTGTTCTAAAAATAATGAAATAGTTTCATGGAAGTGATCAACGGTGAACATGGACTTGGGAGCATCATGATGGGCTACGTCACACTTGATTATTTTAATTTGTCTTGCTTAGCAATTCAACAAAGATTAGGCTTTCAAAGGATGATTAAGGAGACAAAATTCATAATTAAGAAAAGAAGAAAACCAAGAAGGAAAATGGCTGTTAAAAAGTACTAATTTTTTTTTATTCATTTTAGGTTAAAGTTTTCGAATTTATAATCACTTGTGTCAATGAGAGGAATCAAATAAGTATAAATTCAAGGCCCAAAGTTAAAAAGTTATTGAAGACCACCACTAAAAACAAAGAAAATTGTGATTGATTTTGGCACTCCACTTTTTGATAATCGATCAGACTCTAATATTTGGCTTTAGTTTTCAAAATACACATAACATTAACACTAAAAGAGTTTTTAAAAGACAAGTATCGGAGTGTGATTATCAAATTTTCAAATGCCAAAAGCTTTTTCCAAGAAAAACACGTCTTCACTAATGAACTTTTGAGGACTTGCACTTATTTTTTGTGCTTTTTAAACTCCGTTTGTCAAGAAGAATGGGTAATCCTTAAAAAAATATGCGAATTTGACAATTTAAAAAAGCTGACCAACAAGACCATAACAATTATCGAAAAGGACTCTTGTTGGTTGATTAGGGTTTTTAGTCTCGATCACTTGTTCTGTTTTACGTTCTAATTTTTTTGTTAGAAAACTAACATCACAATCACGGTCCATATTATGTTATGATTAAAAACAACCAAGTATTGATAAGGTACAATGAGGATCATAGAACCAGAAAAGCAAAAATGGGAGCTGTGAATGGTCCAGATTCCATTTTTTAATGTCTTTTGGGATGCTCATGGCCTCTTTATGGGTTTTCAGTGGCAATTCTTGTAGAGTGTTCCATGATAGTAGGTGTCAAGCTAAGCTAACAAGGGAAACTAGGGGTAGCTTTCTGGGGTTCTTTCAATGGAAAAAGGTCATTTTTATAAAGAACTTGGTCAAATTATGTCAAATTTTTATTCAAGGTGCTAAACTTGATGAGGGTTATGACTAAGGAGATCTTGTACAATTAGTACAAAGTTGGACTTTATAGCCAAAGCATCTCTTTAAGATGCTTGTACAATTAGTACAAATTTGGACTTTACAGCCAAAGCATCTCTTTAAGATGCTTGTATTAAATTATTGCCGAGTCACAAAACCTGCTCTTTTTTTGGTGCCATCGAGCCAGGAAAAATCCACTCTGATACCACTCGACGCAGCGGAATTCACGAGAGATTAGTTAGTCTACTAGTCCAATCTCAAAGTTTGTTTATTAATTGGAAGATGAATTATGCCACAGGCTTACACCCTTATTTATACTAATAAGACTACTAATAAAAAAGAAATTACTTAGAGTGGAGACCAAACAAATCATTACTATAAGAAAAAGGAAATAAAAATAAGGAAATAAAACTCTAGGAAACTAGAAAATAAGAAGCTAGAATCGTGCTAAACAGGTAGCACAAATGAGATCTCCTAATAATAAACGTAAATAAAAATTGTTACCCAAATAATGTTTCATAAATTATAGGGGTGTATATCTTGTCATTCATCATTGATAGAATGGGAGAAATTTTTCAGTGCCGAGTGGGTACCACGTGGTACCCGCTCGCGCAATCTGGGCCGTCCATTTTGTTTTTGGACGGCTCGGATTAAAGAGAAAGAAACAGGAGAGAGAGGAGGAGAGAGAGGGTTTCGATCTCGGCCGTTCAATACACTTTTGGACGGCCCGGATGCAATGTTCGGGTACCACGTGGGCTCGGCCACGTGGTACCCACTCGGTACCCAAAAAATTTCATAGAATGGGTAGGGGAAACCAGAGGTACCTGATACATACTTTTCGACCTCTGGAAGAAAGTTTTGCCCTTTAAACCTTTATATGCTTTTGCAAAAGATTTCCTGAAGAAGGTCTAGCATACAGCGGCGGAACATACTATCAAAAGGTTTCCTTTATTTGATAGTATCATTTTTGGTTCGGAAATTACACATCTTTCGTAGGAAACACATATTTAGGGACATCGGAGAGGGAGTAACACTTTGTACAAATCTGTAAAAATTGCAATGTAGAGAAAATTGCACCCAACCTAGCCGGAATGTGGCCAGGAAAGGCACTCCGACGATCTAGTAAGAAACCGGAGAAGAAAGACGTATTGAGAGTGTAATTGTAGAGAGAGAAAAATGTTGTCTCCATCTTTAGGGCCTCTTCGCTTCATTTATATAGGCTTCCCAAGTACAGGGGCAAGCCCGTCATTTCGGCTCGGATGATGTCACCGAGCATCACGAGCCGGCCTCACAAGTCTTGCATGCACACGTTCTCCAATGTGGCTAAGACCGTAGCATAACCGCTCGGTATATGTCACGCTAACGTAGGGACAGCTGTAGCATGCACATGTGCCTTCCCAAGTTTGTTATGAGCGTTTAACCGCCTCGGGTGATGTCATGAACGACATCACCGATATCTCGGATCACCCTTCCGAATCATCTCGGATATGATCCGTCTCCGATGACTCGTCCGGTTCATAGTTTACTCTTGCCGAGACACCGGTTTGTCTCGGAGAGGCCCGTCTCGGTTGGCCCATCACGTCTTGTTCTTGAACTGGGCCTGGTAATCAACTTGGGCCTTGGTTCTTCTGGACTCATCCTCCGAGCCTCATTAAGACCGCTAGATTTCGGCCCACTACAATAAAAACGCCTGTTGGGGGTCAAAACTTTTAGGGCAGGGCCTCTAAGCCGAGTCCAAATACCTTTACACATTGGGGGGGTATTTGTAGCTTTGGAACTCTATCGTTTGCGGATGTTGTTAGAAATCAGATTTCCTTCTAAGGTTAATTCTCAGTTCACAGTAAGGGTGGCCGAGGCTAGGCACGATTGGTTATGGAGAAGTGCGGGTGCCGTTCTCAAATCTTGAGTTCAATGGAGGTCATAAGGGATGCTATTGCCCATGAATTGGGGCCTAACATTCAAATCAGGGGTATGGGAGGGAAAAAGGAGCTTCTTACTTTCGAATCCATTTCTGAGCTAGATTCAATCTTTACTGGAGGCAAGATTACTTCTATTTCTTACACACACCAAGTTTCCTACATTTAGGCTCCGTTTGTTTGGAAGTAAAATATTTTCATTTTCGTTTGTTTGGTTGGGCAAAAATGTGTAAAACATTTTCCAAAGTAAAATGTTTTCCATAATATGGCGTAAAATGATTTACTTCAAAAAACCCCGTAAGACATTTTCCTAGGGAGGTGTCAACCCTTGCAACAGTTTTAAACTTTTAATCGGCTCAATTCCAAAGGCCGAAATAGAGGAATGCACAAGGAAAGTGTCGACCAAAAAAGCTAGAGAGAGAGAGAGAGAGAACGGGGTGGGCTACTTACTCCATTAATTGAACTACAGTACAAGCTAAAAGGATGTACATACATACATACATAAGCGTACATATACTACTATATAGAATTGTTTATTGTACCAGTAAAAATATTTGTTATGAAGTCAAATACCTGGGAGCTGATCAAGTTCCAGAAAGACAATATTGTTAAAATTGTAGCCAAACACCAGAAAATGAAAGTTTCGTAAAAAAATTTCATGTAAAACATTTTTTAGGAGAATATTTTTCATTGTAAAACATTTTACGTCGAAACAAACGGAGCTTTAATTTGATTGATGACAAGTCGGGGGGGCTTGGAGCAGCCAGTCGCCGACGACTCTGTTTTACAATCCCAATGTGGAGTTAAATATGCTGAATAAGATTAATATATAGCAAATGGATAGGACAACAAAAATGGAATGCAATGGCTTTTTGCCACGTGTGATGAAATTCGTATATGAGGTTGTTGTTGTATATTGATGTTTGGAGAACTATGAAGCATGGGTACTTCTAAAACCCCAAAGTACCTGTACCGGGTACCGGTACTTCATGGGTACTTCAAAATATGTACCGGGTACTCAAAAAACGTACCGGGTACTTTTGAGTTTATGGGTACTTCATTGGGTATTTTTCTGGGTACTTTTGAGCCAATTCATAAAGTATACAAAACTATAAGGATTCTCTATGGAAAAAGGAAAAAAAAAACTCAAACTGATGGCCTTAATATGCAAGAACTCAATCCGATAAAGTCATAAACTCGAGACCGTGACTCAGATCTAGAGCTTGATTTTGGAAAAACAAGAGCTGAGTTGACTAATCTTTTTTTGTCAATCTTTCTCTAGCGACTGCGATTCCTCTCTCTCTCTCTCATTATTTATGTTCCCCCTTCTCTCTCGTTGTTATGCCAAAATCTATTCCTTTTTTTTAATTTTTTAGAAAGGCCTAGAAATATTTTTTGCTCTCCATTGCATGCACAAAAAATAGGCTATTGCACTTTATTTCATAGGAAGATGAGTCCATCAACTAGTATGTGTTCAAGTTCAACTACTGTTGGTTTTTGTTATCTTGTTTCTATCCATAAAATATGTTCTACTTGTTATATCTAATGAAGCATACCAAAATTGTAAAAAATGTACATAAAAATATAGTCGTACCCCCACCGTACCCATACCCTACTTTTTTGGGTTGTTGTCATATCCCGTACCAGTACCCGTACCGCCCCCGTACCCCGTACCAGTACCCGTGCTTCCTAGTTGGAGAATCAGAAGGTGCACAGATTTTAGTCTGGAATCTGGATCCTTTTGGGGAAGCCATCGTGGTAAGTCCAAAGCATCTTCTTTGTTGTATTTTGCAATTTCAGTAAATATTAGGATCCTGATTTAATTTTTTCTAGACTGGGTTCTTTCATGCCCCTCGCTTAATCGCCTAGTCGATACATCACATCCCGTTGTTAGCAACTGGAATTTGTATTGCAGTCATGCTGTCGCAGAGGCTTGGCCAAGCATACAAGTGATGCTATGGTTAGCAGGTTGTTAGTGATAATGTTGGATCTCATCCTCCTCTGATGAAGGTACTTCTGATTGAATGTAATTAGCCGCCTCATTGAACACGAGCAAACATAGCTTGATCAAGCTGTAGAACTCATGGGGTAGCTTCTTACTTGTGTGAAGTTTAGTTATACTCTTTTGGCTTCTTCGTATGAATTAATGTCGCATCTTCTAACTTGGGGAATTATCATCTTTCTCCCATGCCTGCCGCTCCTTTATTGGAAGTGTGTTTCTAGTTTTCACCTATATCCTACGACCAATGGGTCCTTTGAAAAAGTTTTGATCTATTTGTGTAATATTAGGATTGTGTAACTCATAACTTATGAAATTGTATAAATTTGATGTTTTCTTTTAGGCTGCTGATAATGCCAAAACACCTTTTGTTCCTGCCAAAACTCATTTTGTTCCTTCCAAAACTCTTTCATTCCTTGACTGAATTGCCCCTCATCTCTCTCTTCCCCAAAATCCACCTCCATCCTTCCCATCTCTCCTTCCTTCCCCTGTACCTTTCTTTTTTCGTGCGTGGTTGGCTCACCACCACCACCATCCGTTTGCTTTGGTTGCCTCTCCAATAGCGATCGGATGAAGTCCATCATGCATACCCACCGGTTCTGGCTTTGTTTTTCTTCTCTCCCCGGCAACAATGGCAAAATGTTCTCTGTTTTCTCTCTCCCTCTCTCTCTCTCTCTCTCTCTCTCTCTCTCTCTCTCTCTCTCTCTGGCAACAATGGCGAGTTTTCAAGTGACATTGTTGGTCAATATTGAAGGGTGATTTACAAGTATTTTGTTTTAAGACCTCGTATTTTGTTTATGGATTAGGCATTATTAGGCTTAGACTGTTTAGTACTTGCAACAATCAAAAGGGCAATCTGAAAATGATCTGTTTTCGATCAACATAGAAGGTTCCCTATTCCTCTTGCCACTTTGGTTATGGACATTGTGATTCTGTGAAGTGTAGGAACATTGTGCTATATGTCAAATCAAGTTGTTGTGTTGATGACACTGATCCATAGGGTTTTTAGAGTGCTTTGGCTACAACAATCTGTAACACAGTTATAGTTATAATTAGTGTCATTAGGTAATTACTGCAATGTTCGTAATAGTGTGTCATTGGAGAAATGTTGCTTTCTCTCTCCACGGAAAAAAAAAGGTACAAGGGAAGGAAGGAGAGATGGGGAGTATGGAGGTGGGTTTGTGGGGAAGAGAGAGATGAGAGGCAATTCGGTCAAGGAATGAAAGAGTTTTGGCAGGAACAAAAGGAGTTTTGGCATTATCAACAGTTTCTTTTAAATAGTTCCTTTGAGCTGCGCTCACACTCCCTCGTCCACGCAAATGTGATTTACTTCATTGGATGTTGATATTGTGGAATTCCTTGCCTATTTGGAAGTGTTGATGGTTTAGTTACAATGAAATCTGCACTATCATGGAGGAGAGAATGTAGGTCCCCCAAAAAATAACCTTAGTTGACAAAAAAGTGTGTTGATCCTGAAGACACCATCCTCCTCATTAATGAGAACAAGAGTGAACAAAATCGGGCTAAGCTTAAAATTTTGCAGAAGAAAGAGAGCCAGAGTCACGTTCCTAGTTCATAGCCATGTATATATAACATGCATGCCTAGGACAATCTGTGATTGGATTTGTAAGTCAGTCTATTACAAATCCTCTTGGCTGCTGCCAAAATGCACTTAGCTTCTGGGATCCTTTGGGAAGAGGATCAAGTTGGCCCTTGCGAACAGCTTGACACACTATCTCCTTTCAACCCTCTGAGCGAAATACGGCAAAAGGACACAAATTTTACAACTGGGTTATTTCCAGACACGTCGGTCTATCAATATTGGAATTTTTTTTTTAATTTGTTTGTAATTTCTCTATAAAAACATAATAAATAAGGCAAGGGGATGGCCTTGAACCCCAAACAATAAACACAACATGAATCACAAGAAAACCAAAAGCTAGAAACCAAAGCTACAACACCAAGCAACTATAAAGAGTCAAAGTATGAATGTCAACAGCCCACAAATACAGGACTTTCCCCAAATAGTATATTGGATTGTTACAAACGTTACACGGGCAAATGTTGTGGCTCCATGAAACTCTGTCCCATGAAACTTGTGAATAATTCATTCACTTGTACAACTGCAACTGTAATCTTCGGGTAAAGCCACTTGTATATGGTATGAAATAGGAACATAACCACAATTGCAAAGAAAATGGCCCAGGTGATGAACATGATCAAGGAACTGAGCGAGGTTGGCAGAAATATTAGTGCCAAGGAAACCGATGAAAGAGCCCCCGATAGGATGCTAACATGGCTGAATATTTCAGAACATTTTGCATTGTAGTTTTTTTGCTATAATTTTGCCCACCATAGCTAAGCTGTGAATGCACATTGTTGTGACAAAGGTTTGGATGAGAGCCAGGTGTGTTTTAAATGGAGACACAATATCCTTGTTTTGATACTTCAATTGGAGAAGGCTAATCAGTGTTGTAACGAGGAAGGTGTACACAACTTGGCATGTGGTGGATGACATTGATCCTTGCATCCTTGCACTATCATAGAAAATTAAATTGTTTCGGTGTTGGATTTTTGGAGGCAAAATAAAATAGACTAGCAAGAAGAAAACTTAAAAGATAGCAAGAAGGCTAAAACCAATTGAGTCATAAACCCTTATAGCCACTAAGAAAAATCATATAGCCAGCTAAACAACCAAAGAAAGATGCAAAAACTCCACCTTTTTATCTTTGTTTTTGTTACTATTACACATGTAAATTGAACATAGTGAGTTTTATTTTCTCCAATCATTTTCCAAATTCCCTAATTAGAAACCATAAATATTCGTCCTACACTGAATTAAGTCAAGTATTCGTATTGCACCCTTCATCCGCTTAAGGGCAATGGGAAGAATGAATCAAATCTAGGACTTACCAGATGTGTAACTTATTGCTAGGGGTGGGCATTTATGTCGTGTTTGGGTTGTGTCATCAAATATCTCGACACTAATCCGACTTGTATAAAATAATGTTGTATTCTGGTTGACACTTAAGACAATTGTTTAATTTTTTATATACCTAGCAATGTTGCGCATGAACAACTTATTTAATCCAACAACAAAACTGAATTATATTTTCAATACCATCATACTTACAGGAATGGAAAGAAAAAAAAATTGAATAACCAAATCAACTTATTTAATCTCATCGCGCTTATTTTTCTTATTTCTTTGGCTTGTAAACCGATGCATTGCTCTTCGAATGTAGTGTTGTATTCTCTCGGGTCAATCTTTTTCGGGGTCAAAACAATGTGCACCGCAACACGTCGGGTTGCTCTCGGGTAGCAAGTCCGAACACGTTGCATGCCCATGTCGAGCCACTCGACCATGGGTACTCACCAACCTATAATGTACCGATTGTGTACAAATGTGTGTTTGGGGCCCAAAGGATACGAGTCGTTCCATTATCTTTATACTTCCTCTATCCTGAATTTCTTGTCCATTTGTGGGTATGCTTGCCATTTTTCAGTTGCTTATATCTTTTACTCTAAATGCTTTAATTTACAACTTTGAAAATTTTGTTTAATAATACCCATCGAGAACTTTAAAATGAGATCCATGTGTTACAGATACAACATTTGATGTACACTAAAGTTGAATTTTCGCTCCAATAATTTTGATATTCTTAGGGTTCTCAAGTTGTCAAATCAATTGATATACATGAGGTGAATGATTTGTTGATTTGATGACTTGTTGCTCAATAATACCAACAATATCGAAAATACCATAGTGGAAACCTACCCTAAATGTACACCACGTTGTATGGGACCTATTTTGGGCTCCCATGCGCAAATAAACAGAGGCGTTAAATGTATTTAAAACACGTTTTTAAGAGTTTATCAATGATTTGACCAAGCCTTTAGTAATATACAAATGGGCTGATTTTTAGGGGCCTCATATAAATATATTTAGATAAATTAAACGGCTCCGATTATTAGTATGACGTCCGAAATAGGTCCCGATGAAGCAGTTTTTGACATGTCTCGACAGATGACTTGCAAAAGGAGAGTGACTAGGGACAACAGTGTGGGGTTAGTCAACCAACCTCCGATGCCTAAGTCAGTAGATGTGTAGAAAAGATGAATATTGATCAAGTGGTTAGGATTATTAGAACAACATACCGTCTTCACGGTATGAGAGGTGTTTTGTGTAGGCATTCGTGGCGGTTGAGTCATTTTAAGAGTTGGAGTCTTAACCCCTGATGGTTGGACCAATCCATTTAAACCTTTAGGCCCCGATTGGATGGGGTATTATTTTCAAGGGGATAAGTTTTAGAGGGGGGATAAGATAAGAGGGGGTATTATTTTTGAAGGGATGACCCACATTGATGTGATGTTTATGGATGGGGGATAAAAAAATTAGATGGTTTGGATGATGGATTAAACATGGGGATAACTTTTGACTTGGTTTGGATGACTTAAAAATGAGAGGGGGTGGATGATGGAAAACGCAGTCAAATGACTGTTTTGCCCTTGTGGTGTACCAAATATTATTATGCATTAATTTAATTATACAATTACATGACTTAATTTATTTTATTATTTTTGAACAATTTGAAGTTTATTTAATTTATTTCACCGAAAATATTTTTTTTTAAAAACGTTTTTTTTTTTATAACCAAAAAAGAGAGAACTATACTGCAAACACAAATTGCATGGAGAAAAAGGTTGGTGGCCATTAGATCAAAGTGATTGAATATGGCCCATTAGATCAAAGCCTTTGATCAAAAATGAAAATATTTAATTGTATTGGATCAAAACCCACCCACCCACCATTTACAACAAAACTCACCCACTGTTTTTGTCAAAACCCACAAAACCACTCACTGTTTTTGTCAAAACCCACTCAAAGACACACACACACACACACACACACACAAACTCTCTCTCTCTCTCTCTCTCGGGCATCAACAAATTCTGGGCCGAAATTCCTGCAATACCAAGTGTAAAGATCATCAAGAACTCACTACGACGGTCTATGACGAAGTAAAGACAACATAGCTCAAACCGACGACGACGGTCAGTAACGAAAAAGGGTATATTTTTTTATGTCTACTGTGTTGGCCGTTTTGGAAGTCCGGCGATCGGATGTCTGAGGGGCAAAGCACGATCCGGTTTGGCTCTTGTTTTCTACTTACTTTTGATTTTGAAATGTCAAAAAATTATAAATTTTACGATTTTTTTTTTTTTGTTTCTGTTGGTTTTCCAGATTTTGAGAATTATAGATTTCTCCTTTTCCATATTTGAAGAGTTATTAATCTCTGATTTTTGTTTGGTTTTTGTTGGTTGATGGAGGAGGGTGATGGAGGAGGGGATAAGGAGGGTTGTTTTGGTAAAAAACCGAACCCTCTACTCCCGGATAATTTTTGGGGAGGGTAGAGGCATCCCAAAAATTATCCGGCTCAAGCACCTTCCCACGTAGAAGAGAAGAGGGGGTGAAAAGAAATGGGGGAGAGCAAATGTTGTTGCCAACAAGGGTATAAGGATTGGGCACCCCTCTTAAGAGGGGGTGAAAAGTTATACGGGTGGGATATCCCCCATCCAAACGACCCCTTATTGCATTGGGTCTCTTAATCCTAATCAGATCCGAACTTCTAATCGTCTTTGGGAGTCAAATAGATAGGTCTCATAAACCATTTGACCTGGGTTTATTCTAGTATGGCTTATCCCAATTAGTTAGGAGTTAGAGTGCCTTGGGGACAAAGACCTTGTTTGGTTTGAGTTTGGTTTGATTTTTTTGAGTAATGATTAAAGGGAGAAATTAGGATAATTAAAAATAGGGGATAATGATTGAAAATTTGTATAATAGAATTAATTAAGATCTATCAAACAAGATCAACAATCCATATTTTTTGAGGTTCACATAAAACATATAAGCCGTTGAAAAGGGCATGCAGTCCAAAACGGACGCTTATTTTGTTATGGAGGGATTAACATTTTTTCATTTTTAGGTCCCAGTAGTGTATAGTTAGTGTAAGGCCTTGTTCTTGAATGGATTTTATGAGATAAAATCTAATTTTGATAAAATGTAGTTTTGTTTAGAGGTGTGATAAAGTGACATTGTTTTCCCAATTGATTAAATCTATGGTTGATAAAGGTGTTTTGTAAATGATTTGTTGAGATAAAATCTAGTGTTGATAAAATCTAATTTTGCTAAAATCCGTTGAGAATGTTAAATTTTATCAAAATAAAATTCATTCAAGAACAAGACCTAAGAGATTTAGTGTCATAAATTATAAAAGTTTTAGTTGGCATCTCAACTTATTTGTACTGCTAATTATGAGAGAGAGAGAGAGAGAGAGAGAGAGAGAGAGAGAGAGAGAGAGAGAGAGAGAGAGAGAGAGAGAAAATAGGGAAAATGACATGATGGCAATGCTGGGAAGTGGAGAGAGGAGAGAGGTATGTACTCCCTCCGTCCCAATTTAAATGTCCTCTATGGAAAATCGAGTTCTTTAAGAAGTTAAAATTTGTGCTCTAAATTTCCAAAAATAACATTAAAAACTGTGAAGTCAGTTAAAATCATGAAAAATATTATATGCTGAGAGATAAAGTCTATTTAAGAATAATATGAATATCAAAAACTGTCAAATCAATTAAGAATGAAAAGAGTACTTTTTAGGGGTAAAATTGAAAATGTGGTACGTTTTGATGGTTATTTATAGAAAGTGAACACTTATTTTGGGACATCCAAAATAAAAAAAAGTGGACATTTAAAATGGGACAGAAGGAGTATCTTTTTATCCATTAACATCATTGCAATACTCTTTACCTAAACAACACATTTTGTCATAACGACACAAAAATAAGACTCATTTTTTACACTTTTGTGTCATATAGCACCACATTTTTAACTCGACGACTAGAGATGCCCCAAGCCGGGTCAAATGCACCGCTTTGGCTATGACATTGATGCGCGTGTAGGGTACCAACATAACCCGTGTGAGCTTCCTTAGCATTCTTCTAGAAAGAATCTACAAGTGTACTTTTAAAAGTGGAAGAGCGTGGATGAATGTACGCGCGTGGATGACCATCACTTCATTATGCAGTTTCTCAATATCTCTAACGGCCCCTTTGGATGATGTATTAGTTTGAGAGGGATTAAATAGTCAGGGGGGATAAAATAGTAGGGGTGATTAAATAAGAAGGGTGGGCCCACAGTTAAGGTGGGAGGATTAAATAGTACATAGTTTGGATGAGGGATAAAAAAGGAGGGATAAGGAGGGTGGATAATGTAAATCATGTCAAATGACTTTCTTGCCCTTTTATATGCCCATAATCTATTATGAATTAAATTAATTATATAACGTCAAAACTAATTAATTTTTTGTACTTATAAAAATTAAGCTAAAATGAGTCCTTCTAATAATTTTTTATACAAATTAAAATCATTAAATATTCAAAATATTCAATTCTCAAATGGTTTTTTTTTTGTGGTAAAAACGTGTAAAAGAGAAATCCAAATATTAGGAACAAGTGTGCATCAGTGCATGTGTACTAGATAATTGACCATTACCATCCTCTTTCCCTTGAAAATATCGACAGGCTCCTCTTAAAAGAGGCATCACTTTCCTTTTTACCATTTTTTTCTAAATCCAAAAAAAATAAATAAAGGATAAGTGGCCACTTGTTTATGTTGTGCGGAAGCGAGCAACAAATACGAAACGTATGTAATCTATGCCTTGCAAACAAGAAATCAAACCAAACCACAGAATAGAGAAGAGAGAGAAACGCAAACAAACAAGAGACACAAGGATTTACGTGGTTCAGTTTGCTGGGGATGCAAACCTAATCCACGGGCAGTCACACGATCAATGGGTTTCACTAATCACGAAGAAACAAGGCTCAAAGAGCTACAAAAGGTCTCTCACAAAGTTCTCTCTAATCTCCCAAAGTTGCCTCTCAAAGTGTGTAACCCTTCCAAGCAACAAAACCCTAAAAAATACTTTATAAGGTTATTTCCCGTCGCCATGGTCCGGACCACCAAAATCCCCGTCCGGACCATGGGTTGCTAAGACGTTTCTGACCAAACTGACTCGGTAGTCCGGACCACCAAATTCCCCGTCCGGACTACGGACCTTGGTCCGGACCACCAAAACCTTGGTCCGGACTATGCGTGCAGAAACTTCCCAAACTGCTCAGAATTGCTTGGTCCGGACCAGAGAAGCCTTGGTCCGGACTAGAGATGCAACAAATGCCCGAAAATCATAGAATCGAGCCAATATTCAACAAATCTCCACCTTGGCGAGATATCAAACTGCTGAACCAAATTCCCCAATTGCAGCAACAAACCAAAAAACCAAAACCAAATACCCAACGATCGTGCCAATGTGACTGCCAACCAAGCGCCCAACGGCGCATGCACCCTAAGGTGCTCAAACTTGATGCATATTGATCAAGTCCAAACAATGTTTGAACTTGACCCCAGTAACAACTTTCGTGAGCATATCCGCGGGGTTGTCAACAGTACCAATCTTCTCAAGTAAGACCTCCCCATCTTCAATAACCTCACGAATGAAGTGGAAACGAACATCAATGTGCTTAGTCCGAGAATGATGAACTTGATTCTTTGCCAAATGTATTGCACTCTGACTATCACAATAGACTGTAACTTGCTCTTGCTCAACACCCAAATCTGCTACCAGCCCTTGTAACCAAATGGCCTCCTTTATGGCTTCAGTCGCAGCCATATATTCAGCCTCCGTAGTGGACAGTGCAATGGTCGACTGCAAAGTACACCGCCAACTCACGGGTCCACCAGCCATAGTAAACACATACCCTGTAGTTGAACGACGCTTATCAAGATCACCCGCATAATCCGAGTCAACAAAACCAGCAACCAATTGATCGACAGATTTCCTTTTCTCAAACTTCAAACCAAGATTCACGGTCCCCAGAATGTACCGCAGAATCCATTTAGCCGCTTGCCAGTGCACTTTTCCGGGATCATGCATATAGCGACTAACCATACTTACCGCTTGTGCTAGGTCAGGCCGTGTACAGACCATGGCATACATAAGACTGCCAACTAAACTTGCATAAGGAACATTAGCCATGTACTTACGTTCCTCTTCCGAACTAGGAGATAAAGAAGCACTAAGTTTAAAATGTGGAGCCAAAGGCACACTCACCGGCTTTGAGTTGTCCTTACCAACACCAAACCGCTCCAGCACTTTCTTCAAATATTGTTGTTGTGTAAGGTGAATAGTGCCCTTCACCCTATCACGCTGTATCTCCATCCCCAAAATCTTTCGTGCTTCGCCAAGGTCCTTCATCTCGAATTCCTTGTTCAGCTGAACCTTTAACCTGTTTATCTCCACCTTGCTTTTACATGCCACTAACATATCATCAACATATAAAAGCAAATAAATGAAGGACTTATCTCAAGTTGCTTGAAATACACACAATGATCAAACTCTACGAGTGTATTTCTGACCTAGCATAAAGCTATCAAACCGTTTATACCATTGTCGCGGCGACTGTTTCAAACCATAGAGAGACTTCTTCAAACGACAAACGAGATTCTCCTTACCAGCAACTTTAAACCCATCAGGTTGAGACATGTAAATCTCTTCCTCTAAATCACCGTGAAGGAAAGCAGTTTTCATCAAGTTGAGCCAATTCCAAATCATACTTGAGCTACCAAAGCTAGCAAAATACGAATTGAAGCATGTTTCACAACAGGGGAGAATACCTCATTGTAGTCGATTCCCTCCTTTTGTGCGTAGCCTTTAGCTACTAGTCTAGCTTTGAAGCGAATGCCACCCTTCTTCATTGACTCCTCCTTCTTAGTGTAGACCCATTTGCAACCTATGTCTTTCTTGCCCTTTGGTAGCGGTACCAAATCCCAAGTATGATTCTTGTGAAGAGAGTTCATCTCCTCACTCATAGCACTCTTCCACTCCCCAACTTCTGAACAACCCATGGCCTCTTTGAAAGTGGACGGGATAGACTCTTCATGTTCAGAACCGGTAGAGCAAAGGCAACCATATCAACATACCGAGCCGGAACACGGATAGTCCTTTTCGGTCTAGACATTGCAATGGACTCCTCTTGCTGCAGAGAACTCTCAACTGGAACTTCACCTGGAACTTCAACTTCAACCTCATCTGTATCATCCCCATCAACCCCACAATCTTTAATAGCTGACTGAACTTTGTCTTGAGGAACCATCTCGAGTATCAAACTCCACCTCGCTTCGAGCAACATCATCACCCATAATCTGCACACAGGCGGCTTAAGCATCTCGATTCATTGAAGGTCACATCTCGACTGGTGATTGCCTTCTTTGAATCCAGACACCACAATTTGTATCCCTTAACACCTTCCGTAAAGCCCAAGAACAAAGCCTTCTTGGCTCTAGGATCCAACTTTGATTCCCGACATGGTAATAAGCAGGGCATCCAAAAATATGCAAGGAATTATAATCACTAGCGAGGTTTCCCAGACCATACCTCAATGGGTGTTTTACCCTCAAGTGTCGGATGGCAATCGATTAATGAGATGACAAGCATATGTCACTGTTCACCCAAATTTCATTTTTCTACCCAAACCAAATATTGGATAGCATACATCGAACCTTGTCCAGTAAGGTACGATTCATTCTCTCTGCCACACCATTCTGTTGTGGTGTGCCTCTCACTGTAAAGTGTCGCGCGATTCCAAATTCTTCACAAACTTTGAAGAGAGGATCAGATCGATACTCTCCCCCATTATCTGACCTGAGACGCTTAATCTTTCGACCTGTCTGATTTTCAATTAATTTTTTCCACTTCAAGAAAACATTAAGCACCTCATCTTTATGTTGCATGATATAAACCCAAGTACGGCGAGAATAATCATCAACAAAAGAAACAAAGTAATACTTACCACTAATGGAAGCAACTCTAGCAGGTCCCCATACATCAGAATGTACATAGTCAAGTGTACCTTTGGTTTGGTGAACCGCAGTGCCGAACTTGACTCTGGTTTGCTTCCCAAGAACACAATGTTCACAAAAATCCATCTTGCAAGCCTTGGCACCCTTCAACAAATTTTGCTTCACAAGACCTTGCATGGCTTTTTCACCCGCATGGCCCAATCTCATGTGCCATAATCTGGTAGTATCCGATGAATCTTCCCCGAGATTGCTACAAACCGTGGCTGCTCCACCCAAAACTGTACTCCCCTGCAGAAAGTATAGATTGTTCTGACGAATGCCCTTCATTACCACCATTGCACCATCTACAACCTTTAGAGCTCCACCTTCGAGAGTGATTCGATAACCTTTGGAGTCTAAGGCCCCTAATGAGATGAGATTCTTCTTCAAGTCTGGGACATACCGCACCTCTGTCAACAACCGAACGGATCCATTATGCAGTTTCAATCTGATTTTACCTACCCCACGAATTTTACAGGCTTGATCATTGCCCATAACAACAGCTCCACCATCGACCATATCAATGCTAGAGAACCAGTCCTCATTCGGACACATATGGTAAGTACAACCAGAATCCATAATCCACTGATCAGTTTGACACACCAACGATGCTCCCAACGATGCTCCCACTAACGCTTGATCCGAATCTTCATCATCCGAATGTGCTACATTAACCTTGGGACCTTTCTTGCCCTTTCCATTCGCTTGAATGAGAGGACAATCCTTCTTCCAATGTCCCTTCTCGTGACAATAAGCGCATTCATCTCGAGCAAGCCTACCAGACGAAGAAGCCCCCCTCGACTTAGACCGAGAGTGACCCCTATTCTTACTACCACCAGATTTCTTACTTACGGACCTGCCTCTCACAATTAAGGCTTCACTAGATGAGTCTCCATGTGCCTGCATATCTCTCTTGCGATATTCATTATTCGCAAGAGCATTCGCAACATCATCATACTTAATAGTATCCTTCCCATACAATAAAGTGGTAGACAAGTGATCATATTCTTTGGGCAAGGAATTTAACAATAGCAGGGCCTTATCCTCATCTAGGATTTCCACATCTAAATTCAACAAATCAGCAAGTATCTTATTATAGCCATTCAAGTGTTCAGACATCTGTATACCTGAACGATATTGAAACCTGAAGAGCTTCTTCTTTAGGTAGAGCCGATTCTCCACGCTCTTGGTCATGAACTTATCCTCGAGCTTTTTCCAAAGATCCTTCGCCCGTGTTTCCCTCATAACAAAATACTTCTGATCCTTGGCGAGACACAACCTGATAAAGCCGCATGTCTGGCGGCTGATCCGATCCCATTCCTGTTCATCGCAATTTCCAGGCTTGTCCCCCAACGCAAAATCCAACTCATGTTGGATCAAGACATCCATAACTTTGCACTGCCACATGCCGAAATTACTTTTGCCATCAAACTTCTCAACGTCAAACTTTGCACCAGACATAATCGGCCTTGAAGCCCCAGGCCGAAAACTTGATGCCGAACCCAAAGAGGATTTAGAGGTATCACCCATCTTTGGAGGATCCGTTTTACCGGTATCGTCAGACATGTTCTTCGAAAGCAAAAACACAGATTACCAGAAACAAACCCTAGGTCGAAAACCCAGAGCTCTGATACCAATTTGTTGTGCGGAAGCGAGCAACAAATACGAAACGTATGTAATCTATGCCTTGCAAACAAGAAATCAAACCAAACCACAGAATAGAGAAGAGAGAGAAACGCAAACAAACAAGAGACACAAGGATTTACGTGGTTCAGTTTGCTGGGGATGCAAACCTAATCCACGGGCAGTCACACGATCAATGGGTTTCACTAATCACGAAGAAACAAGGCTCAAAGAGCTACAAAAGGTCTCTCACAAAGTTCTCTCTAATCTCCCAAAGTTGCCTCTCAAAGTGTGTAACCCTTCCAAGCAACAAAACCCTAAAAAATACTTTATAAGGTTATTTCCCGTCGCCATGGTCCGGACCACCAAAATCCCCGTCCGGACCATGGGTTGCTGAGACGTTTCTGACCAAACTGACTCGGTAGTCCGGACCACCAAATTCCCCGTCCGGACTACGGACCTTGGTCCGGACCACCAAAACCTTGGTCCGGACTATGCGTGCAGAAACTTCCCAAACTGCTCAGAATTGCTTGGTCCGGACCAGAGAAGCCTTGGTCCGGACTAGAGATGCAACAAATGCCCGAAAATCATAGAATCGAGCCAATATTCAACAGTTTAACCACATGATACCCATTAGTCCATTACCCATACCCATTACCCATACATCACCAGTCTCTTCTTTAACTTCTTTCTTCTTCTTTTTCTTCTCGTTTTCTTCTTTCTTCTTCCCTGTTGGAACCCAGAAACCAGACAACGGCAACAACGGCCAATCAAGGTCCGACAGGAACAACGGCGATGGAGATGGCGGTGGATTTCACCCAGATATGTTTTAATTTTTTCTAATCGCTTGTATTTTTCGAAATTTCCAGATCTGAAATTTTTGGGAGTTTTTGCTTGAAACAATGGTTGTTTGTGCTATTTTTTGCTTGAACCAGAGGGGTATGCTCGTCATTTGGTCGCGGATGAGGAGCCGGATTAAATACAAGCACCCCCCTACTTGTATTTAGTCCGGCCTCCCCTTGATTAATTAGCCGGCGGCTATTTAGTCGGGGGGTGAAATGGGTTGCCAAAACATGGGCTAAACCCCTCATCCCCCCGGATTGAATAGTCAGGGTTCCTTCTCCATCATCCAAACGAGCTGTAAGGGTACCAACCAAACTGCACTGTACGCATCAGTGTGGGGAGCTAGTTCACTTTCAATAATTTTAATGTAATTTATCAAATTGCTTTCTTCATAAAATCAATTCAATCGACTAATTATACTAAACAACCTTTTATAATCAAGTCCAGCTTTAATTTTATTTTCTCGGAAAAAAATACTCAAACGTGCATTTATTTTTAGGGGATGATAAACATGTTTTTGACTCAAATTTTTTCAGTAAAGTCCATTAAAAATAAATGTTCAAACTTGTCATCACAGAGAGAGAGAGAGAGAGAGGATGATGCAAATTAGATATTGAGATTTTATTTTACTATTTTAGTTTTAGAATTTTATTAGAAAACTTTATATTTTAGTAAAATTGTCTAAAATCCTCAATATTAGGTTTTCTTATTTGGGTTGTTTATGATTATTAATGAAAATTTGAGAGTTTTCTCAATATTGTTTGTTCAAAAAATGAGTACTTCTAGTTCAAAAAATATTTGTAATTGTCTTTGATGCGCTTTTTTATTTCAACACGCCTTCCTGCATCATCGAGAGGAGGATGAGGAGTTTGTGGAGCACGTGGAAACTGTACGCATGTGGTGAGGATCGCAATAAAAGCCACGTGGCAAATTAAACTTTGTGCCATTCATTACCAGAACTTTAGGGTCATCATTGCTAGTACTGGACGGTCAAATACACGGTTTAATTTGCATTATGTATAGAGAGTAAGCTACAGAGAGAGAGAGAGAAGACATAAATCTACAGACAGCTGACAGAGAGAGAGAGAGAGAGAGAGAGAGAAGCAATGGGAAGCAGGCCTCCGGCCTGAGCCGAAAGGGATGAAGTACATCACGATCGGTTTAGGCTCAAGGCCCACGAGATCTGGTCCTAAGGCACTCTAAAAATGTCAATTTTTTAGGGATAACATTTTTCAATAATGCAAGATTTTTGGGGTTTCCGACCAAAACAAAAACCCAAAAATCAGGCAAGAAGAGGTTGAGTGGGCCATTCAACATTTTAGAGGAAGAGGCTACAGTTTACGGAAGTTTTCTATGCTAGCTGCTACTCAGACTATATCATTCATACTACACATTTCAGGGCTGTGATAAATTGCCTGTTCGTCTCCTCACGTCAAAACCCTCTTCTGAAAATCATGTCAATCGAAAGCGATCACTTTCCCAACGATACATCTCCGAAGCGGCGGTGGAGGAGCAGTATCAGAAGTAATAGCACCGTCGATCGTATCAGTGAGTTGACTCGTTGGATAAGTCGACGGCGACGCCAATCCGGCATTGGGATTTGGCGGTGGGGGTGTCGGTGGTGGTGGGAGAATGGAAGCGTGGGGAGGAGCACTGGACTTTAATAGATTGATTGGTTTTTTTGCTGGCGGTGGTGGGTATGGAGCGGAGGGATTTGGGTTTGGGGAGGAGAGATGAGAATAGGAGAGAGAGAGACGATTTCAGTTTTTTTTTATTTTTATTCAGGTCAGTGGTGGGCCCACTGACACGTGTTATGTCTCTTAGCATGACACGTGTGTTGTGTGGTTTACTGTGTGGTTTGATGTGTGCCTGCAGCATTATTGAACATTTTTTTGGTAATAAACTTTAGAAGAACTCTTTTTGACCCAATAAAAAAATTAAAAATGCCCAATTTACTTACAAAAAGGGTCTAAACTAAAACAAATCTGATCCAAAAAGGCCCAAATCTAAAAAAGACCTGACAAAAAATATATATATTTTGATCCAAAAATTTATCAATCTTCTCTCCTCTCTCCCATTTCATCAGAAGCCCCTCTCTTTTCACTCCATGTAGTCGACGTTTGCTTTCTAGATATGCACACACGGGAGATCAATCGGCCCAGTACCAAAGAGATCTGAACAGGCAAAGCAAACACTAGCTAGCAATCGACCAAGAGGTAGAAAGATTGGAGTCATAGTTCATCCGCTTTTATCCATCCGCTCTCTCTCTCTAACTTTCTCTCTGCCTTCTCTCTAACTTTCCTCAGCTAGGGTTTTACTTTGGGGGTGGGGCTGCCGCCTACCTCTCCCCCTCCCCCGCCCCCCATCCATCCACCCTCTTTCACCTCATGGCCTCCTTTCTCCCATCCAAACGCTCTCGTCCTCCGCCCTCTTCCCTCATCTGTTTCCCCCTTTTCATAGCCGCCTCCCCACCACTGCTCTCCTCCTCCTTCGCTCCGGATGGGTTCGATTTGGGAGATCGTGGTGAACTAAGGGTGGTTCGGATCTTCCTCCGGCGAATAAGTCTTCCGGATCTGAGGCGGCTTTTCCGGCTACAAGTGTGGTGACCGGAGTTATTTCGTTTTTTTTTCCGGTTGACTTCCGTTGGGTCACCGGAAATTTTTTGCGTTTTTTTTTCCTTGTAGTTTGCTTTAGTTCATTACCCCTTTTAGGTGGTTTATTAGTCCCTTTACGGGTGCTTAATTTACCTCCCTGCGCGGAGTGTTTTGTTCCAGATTTCATCCGTGCTTTATGCTTAATGGTTTGAGCTGGGTGTCCCTTAGGGATTCGGGATTCTCTACTACTAAATCGATGACGGACTCTGTGCCGGCATTTGTGCTGGTCTGCTTCGGCAGGTGTGTCTATGAGCTTGGAGCTTGGAAGCCTGTGTGCTTTTTCAGCAGCTCAGTCTTAGATTTTGGTAGTTTTGGTTCATTCCTGTAATTTGTGATGTTATCTTTGCCTTATGGCTTTTCATGATATGAATTGACTACTTCAAAAAAAAAAAAGTTTTAAATAGCGGTATCGGTGTATCCGTATCGGGACGTATCGGCAATACGTCACGGGAATCAGGTGTAGCGGTCATAAATTTTTTAACTTTTTTGGCGTAACGGCCGATACGGTACGGTACATTTCAGTATCGGAGCCTCCAAATTCCGAGACGAACCGGCCAATACGGTACGTATCGGCCGATATTCAAAACTATTTTGGAGCAGGCAAAGCAAACCCTACCTTTAAATTAACCGAACTGCTCTCATGAATGGAGCCCTTGCTTCTAAATCTGTCTCAAGTGCGGACAATCTCTGGAAAGAGGTATTGCAATATTAAGGGTTTCATACCATTTTTGGTGTCCCTGCAAGTTAATTTTTGTTTACTGATGTGGTTGCCACTTTATTACTTCAAAGTGGGCACTGGCTTCTTCCTATTTGTAAATCCTTGTTTTTTTTTTTTTTGATCCGGTTGCTTCTCTGTTGTTGATGAAGTAAAAGTTGAGAAGCTTTATTGGTTTAAATTTGGGATTTTATGTATTAGTGGTATTTATTTTTTGTCGATCTTCAGTGCCATGGTCAAAGTGCCTTAGGTCTTGGGTTCAATTTTAGTGTTTCTTGTCCCTTACTTTTTTTTTTTGTACTTTCACCTAGTTATTTTGCCTAAGTAGTGTTGGAAATGCTTTAAGTCAACTAGTTAAATAAAAAAAGGTACACCAATGATTCATGCTTAAATATTACCAAAAGTACATTTGTATTTCGAGACTTTGTGTTTTAGTTTTTCTATTATTATATACTCCCTCCGTCCCTTTTTAAATGTGTTGCTTCGTAAATCCAACTTATTAAAGAAACGTCATCATTACACCTTTCACATCAATTTTTTCCTCCACTTTAAACTATTCACATCAACTTTTACCTCTACTTTCCAAAATTATCTTCCACTTTTACCCATTAGCTCTTTACCCACTAACTTTTCAAAAGGGCAAAATGATAATTGTACAAACTTTTACCCATTAACTTTTCAAACCACACACTTATTTAGAGACAACAGTCCAAAATGGAAAGTTAAACACTTAAAAAGGGACGGAAGGAGTAATGAGTAGTAAATTTTATATTGTTTTGACTTTTTTATATTGTGATTGTTACTCAAAAAATTATTTAAGTGTTGTACTCGTAAGTACAATTTTTGGTCTAGGCCTAAGACTCTCCGAACCCTTAGGGAGGCCCTGAGTACATGCACTCACCCATTGTCAGAGCTCGCTCATGAGCTTGATTCCGTTAAGGGCAATGGAGGACAGGACACGATCGACCTCTGAGTCTCTGACCCGACCCTAGTGTGATGAACACGTCTCACAAGTCCGGCTCGCTGGGATTCGTAATTCCGTTGCGAAGCAGTGGAGGAGATGAATCAATAAAAGATCATACATATATATACAATGATAGTCAGACAACAATAGTATTACATAAATATAATATATAACTGGAGTATACTAACCTGTTATGGGGATGGCGGCCAAGAAGAAGTTGAGTAGTACTCGTTGGACGACTCCAGCGGCGGCCCACCATCACCCCCCTTCGACGTCGCATCACATTTTCACGGCGTGCGAACTGATTGTTGTTTTCCATTTGCCGGTGATAGTTTCTGTTGAAAATTGTTTTGCTGAGGAGAGCTAGGGGGATGTTGGGTTAATTTTTTGACCCAGAGTTGATGATACTCGTTCTTAGCCAACGAGGTATGCTTTTGAACTGTTTCTCTCTCTCTCTCCCCGGGGTGGTTTGTATTTCCGGGTAGATGGAAGGAAGGAGACATCCCTCCCCTAATTTATTACCCCCCCATTCATGAAAGCCTCCGCATCCTCTCTCTCTCTCTCTCTCTCTCTCTCTCTCTTGGCCGCAGAGTAGGTGTGATATGTATTCCCACACGCCGAGTCACCCTCTTGTTGTCTGAAATCACACATACATCCCCTGTCAGAATGCCGTTCAAGATTATGTTTTGGACGGTCCAGATGCGTTCAGCAATTTCAGTTTAATTTCGATTTATTTTTACCAATGAAAAATCATCACACATCCGGATCATCCAAAACACGATTAGATGACCAAAGGGAAGACAGCACAGTGCAATGAAACTAGTACTAGAAAAGCTTCATTTTTTTATTATCCTCCCAGTTCCACCAGGACCACCACCATTGCTCCAGCCTAAAGACCAAATCCAACCTATTGCTTATCAGCTTCTGTTTATCGTTCACCCGTGAATCACGAAATCAATGCATTCAAATCCATTTGAGCATAATATTTAAGCTTAACAAGAAGTATAGCTAAGATTTGGATTAATTAAATTAGCCTATTCTTTTTTGAAATGATTTATTCTTGTTGTTAGCATATTTCTATGTAATTTCAATCAAAATATTTAACTTTTTATGTTTATCTCGATGTGAAGAATTCAACAAATAATTAGTGTAGATTGAACTTGAAAGGAAAAAGACGATTCAAAAAAGGAAAATGATATGGGTTGTGCATCCAAATGCTCACCACCATCATGTGGCAAATGAGCAGAAGTCCAATGTGGGGCTCACACAAAAAGTGGGATTTTCCTCATTTGTCACATCGTCTTTGTGTATTTGGGATACTGTAGTGATGTCTTATAGATTGTTCAAAAAAAAAAACTCTCCTTTGGACTATTTTTGTTTTAAGAATTTTTTTAGCTTTTGATAATATACTTTTCTTTTTCATCACTGGTTGACTAAGACCTTGTTCGTTTTGGGTTTCGACACTGTTTTGCACGTTATTCATCAAGTCATGCCGAAAATTGCTTCATCAAAGAGTAAGTTTGGCATTTTAGAAATTAGATGTATTTTAGTTATCCCCACGTTACACATGTTTTAATTGAGAGGAGTTTGTGAAATTTACTGTCTTCTAATTTCCACTTTCCACGAAAGGGGAACAGTACTTTTTTGTTTAAGAGGGGAAATACAGTTTTCGGAGGCCTTCTAGAGGCATACTTATTCGGTCACATACCGACCACACTCATTCATGTAGGACTATTTCGGTCTGCTGCACGAATAATCGGAGCCACTTAATTTGTTTAAAATATGTGTTAAAGGGTTTCTGAAAAAAATCAGATATCGGGAAAGGCTTGATAAGTTTGTTAAAGTTTTGGTCCGTTCAATTCAGGAATTAAAACTTTAATGAATCAATCGAGTCACTACAAGAAAAAGTAACTATGGCGACGAAAGCTGGCGAGGAAATTCAAATTTCCTCACCAAATGGGTCTTTATGGCGACGAAATCGATTTTGTCGGCAAAGAGTACACTATGTCGACAAAATTATTTTTCCTCGCCCAAAAACTAAGATTTGGCGAGGAAATGAACATTTCCTCGCTAAAAGGCTACCATTTGGCGACGAAATTTGAATTTCCTCGCCAAAAAGCCGAGATTTGGTGAGGAAATGAATATTTCCTCGCTAAAGGGTACCTATTTGGCGACGAAATTATCTTTCCTCGCCAAAAAGCTAAGATTTGGCGAGGAAATGCTAGTTTCCTCGCCAATTGTTCAGAATAGGCAAGGAAATTTTGTTTCGTCGCCAAATGTTAATATTAGGTGACGAAATATTTTCTCACCTTTTCTGGGACTATTGAGATTTTGATAGATGTGTTGTATTATCTCAATGGTGAGATATAATTAACAACTTTAGTAGCTCACTAATATTATATGACATTATTAGCAAAATAAATTTTCACATTTTTTAGTAATGATAAAAATGAAATTATTTTTCTCTCTAGTTCTTCTCAACGATGTACTTTTTAAGTTCACAAGTTATTTTCAATTTTCTTTTATAGTGAACAAATTTTACAAAATCAAAGAATTCTTGAAGAAATTAATATTTTCATAAAGGTTATTATCTAAATAAATTAAAATACTTTAAAGAAATCGTAACAGCAATATGAAATGAATATTTCCTTGTTAAAGGGTACCTATTTGGCGACGATATTATCTTTCCTCGCCAAAAAGCTAAGATTTGGCGAGGAAATGCTAGTTTCCTCACCAATTGTTCAGAATAGGCAAGGAAATTTTGTTTCGTCGCCAAATGTTAATATTAGGTGACAAAATATTTCCTCACCTTTTTTGGGACTATTGAGATTTTGATAGATGTGTTGTATTATCTCAATGGTGAGATATAATTAACAACTTTAGTAGCTCACTAATATTATATGACATTATTAGCAAAATAAATTTTCACATTTTTTAGTAATGATAAAAATGAAATTATTTTTCTCTCTAGTTCTTCTCAACGATGTACTTTTTAAGTTCACAAGTTATTTTCAATTTTCTTTTATAGTGAACAAATTTTACAAAATCAAAGAATTCTTGAAGAAATTAATATTTTCATAAAGGTTATTATCTAAATAAATTAAAATACTTTAAAGAAATCGTAACAACAATATGAAATGAATATTTCCTCGTTAAAGGGTACCTATTTGGCGATGAAATTATCTTTCCTCGCCAAAAAGCTAAGATTTGGCGAGGAAATGCTAGTTTCCTCACCAATTGTTCAGAATAGGCAAGGAAATTTTGTTTCGTCGCCAAATGTTAATATTAGGTGACAAAATATTTCCTCACCTTTTTTGGGACTATTGAGATTTTGATAGATGTGTTGTATTATCTCAATGGTGAGATATAATTAACAACTTTAGTAGCTCACTAATATTATAAGACATTATTAGCAAAATAAATTTTCACATTTTTTAGTAATGATAAAAATGAAATTATTTTTCTCTCTAGTTCACCTCAACAATGTACTTTTTAAGTTCACAAGTTATAAAGGAACTAAAAGGCACCGAGATCTTAAAAGTGGAGAGAAACAAAATAATAGAAAAAAATTGACATTGATGCTTGAATCGGAGAGTGGTGTGATGGATAGGTGATGAGACTTGCAAAAACAAGGTCGCAGGTTTGAGCTCGGGCTAGAAAGTAAAAACTTCAGTAAAAGCAAATAAATAAAAGATTTAAGAAACAAGTTTAAAGAAACAGTATAAAGGGACTAAAATTAGACGGGAAGATTTTAAAAAAAATAGAGGTGAAAAGAAGTAAAAAAAAGTTTATATATTAAAAGTTGTAAAACTTTGCATTGAAAAGAAAGTTGGTGTCGTGGAAGGGTTGCGTAAAAGCAAATAACAATAAAAGATTTAAGAAACAATACAAAGGGACTAAAATTAGACAGAAAGATTTGAAAAAAAAAATTAGAGAGGTGAAAAGAAAAAAAAAAGTTTATACATTAAAAGTTGTAAAACTTTGCATTGAAAAGAAAGTTGGTGTGGTGGAAGGGTTGCGTAAAAACAAATAACAATTAAAGATTTAAGAACAAGTTTAAAGAAACACTACAAAGGGACTAAAATTAGACAGAAAGATTTAAAAAAAAAAAAAAATTAGAGAGGTGAAAAAAGTAAAAAAAGGTTATACATTAAAAGTTGTAGAACTTTGCATTAAAAAGGAAGTTGGTGTGGTGGAAGGGTTGCGTAAAAGCAAATAACAATAAAAGATTTAAGAACAAGTTTAAAGAAACACTACAAAGGGACTAAAATTAGACAGAAAGATTTGGAAAAAAAAATTAGAGGTGAAAAGAAGTAAAAAAAAGTTTATACATTAAAAGTTGTAGAACTTTGCATTGAAAATGAAGTTGGTGTGGTGGAAGGGTTGCGTAAAAGAAAATAACAATTAAAGATTTAAGAACAAGTTTAAAGAAAACACTACAAAGGGACTAAAATTAGATACAAAGATTTTTAAAAAAAAAAAATTAGAGGTGAAAACAAGTAGAAAAGGTTTATATATTACATGTTGTAGAACTTTGCATTGAAAAGGAAGTTGGTGTGGTGGAAGGGACGTGTGTTGTTATAGGGGAGGTCGCTGGTTCGATTTCCAGCGGAAGCAGAGGAGCTGGGTAATGTATAAACGTTTTTTTAGTTTCAAGGGTTTTAGGCGAGGAAAAACTTCCTCGCCAATTGGGCCGAATAGGCGAGGACAAATTTCCTCGCCAATTGTTCCGCATAGGCGAGGAAAAACAAATTTCGTCGCCAATTGTTTCGAATAGGCGAGGAACGATTTCCTCGCCAAATGTTTCAAATAGGCGAGGAAAATAACATTTCGTCACCAATTGGTCAGAATAGGCGAGGAACAATTTCCTCGCCAATTGTTTTGTATAGGCGAGGAAAAACTTCCTCACCAATTGGCAAAATAGGCGAGGAAATATATTTTTCCTCGCTAAGATTCTTTCTGCGACGACCATTAGTCGAGGAAAATGGGCGACGAATTTTTTCCTCGCCAATTCGTTTGGCGAGGAAATTTGATGTTTTAGAGACGAAAATGATTCGTCGCGATACATGAATTTTGTTATAGTGAGTTTTTACGGACCCTTAGAAAAATATTCTAAACAAATTGAGCGACTCCGATCACTTGTATGAGACCTTGAAGTAGGCCCCACACGAGTGGGTGTGACTGGTATGTGGTTGAGAATATGTGCCCTACACTTTCTGTTTCATTTGGCTATTGACCAATACTTTTTCTGATCCGAAAATGGGGAAGATGTATCCAAATGTAAGTGGGGATCGAAGATGTATACTGTTGTATGGACTACGAAGAAGGAAGGCGCTGTTTTCACATTTGCCTGATGACTTGGAAGGACGTAATCTCTGGTTGTCATCCATTATCTGTAGCTACCACGTATTCACAAGCTTGGGTGTGATCAGTTTATCTCGTACCTGTTGCTCCTCTACGTACGGAAGTGTGTTTCTTGTCTTCGCCTAGCTCCAATGGTCAGAGAATTTAATGAACTTGGGGCCCGATCGGCTAACGGTTAAGAAGGGGGTATAACTTAATTATACCCACAATTAGTTTTATTCCGGTCCCACCACTTAGTGCATGGTTTCGCAAATTTTTTGAGAAGGGTATGAGTTATACCTCTCCCTGTAGATTAATACCCATCTGTGCCCCTGAAGGAGTTCTAATTAATAACATGGGGTACACCTCAATACCCCCAGTCAAATTACCCCACTACCCTCCCTTGTCCCTTCCCCCTCCCTCCGTTGCCTGTGTTTGAAAAGAAAACCGAACTTCATTTAAATGTTTTACGAGCCCTTGCAATTTCCTTCGGATAAAAAAATGAAGTACTTTCGCGCATAAATTTTTATTTTTATTTTGCAACAAATTAAAATACTAATCGAGATCTTTAATTCGACACAAAAAGTTTAAATTTTTTTGTACTTTAGAATTTGACATTGTTGGCTTGTTTTGCAAAATCATTTGGATCAAAAAATAAAGTACTTTGACATTAATTTTTTATTTTTTTTTGCACCAAATTAAAATACTAATCTACATCTGTAATTCGATACAAAAAAATTAGAAATTTTTTTATACTTTAGAAATTGACATTTTTTAACATGTATTAATTTTTGTTTAACATGTATTATTAAAAATAAAAAATAATTATAAAAAAAATCCTAAACAGTGGTACAGATGTTCCACATAGCAAAATTGAATGGTGTTACGCATGTGTACAAGAAAAAAAAAGACGAATAATTAAAAAAAAGCAAAAATTTAGGTGGTATGGAACATTATTAAAATGAATAATTAAAAAAATAATAATTAAATCATATTGGATATAATTAATAAAAGGAGTTATTATATAATATTTATTCACAAATATAATTAATTTAATTAGTCTTGTATTTATGTATTTATTTTATCATAAAATCTAATATCACCCATGCACAAGGGCAAATAAGTCATTTGTCAAGTTTTTACATCATCCATCCAACTTTATCCCCCCTTTATCACAAATTCATCCAAATCATGTACTATTTAATCATCTTTCCACAAATGTCACATCAATATGAGTTCATTCTTACTAACTAATACCCCTTACTATCATATCCCCTTATTATTTAATCCCACCAAAAATTATTCCGCATCCAATCAGGCCCTTGTGTAACATTATGATTGTATAATGTTATTCTCATTACTTGAGAAATCTTCGAAATTTGAGTATTTTCGATCTCACACTCCCTTGTCCACAGAAAAGATGATTTACTTCTGGAGATATTGTGGAACATCCTGCCCATGTGGAAGAGTTGGTGATTTAGAAGGATTTTGCTCACCTTTATTGAAAGATAGTAAATAATATTCGCAGTCATTGCCGGAAAGGATATGTAGGTTTCGCCAAAAAATAATTGCACCTCACTAGTATAACTGTACTATTTATTCTCTAGATACCACGCCCACATCAATGAGAGCGAGTCACGTTCCCATTTTACAACAATGCATATACAACATTCCTGGGACAATTATGTGATGGGAACTGTGTAATCAGATGCGGCTCCCAACATCTTTAGCAAATCAATTGGAATAAAATAAACGGTTCTGACCAAAATTAATTGGGTAGGGTGTTTAATGTGGTCGGCAATCCAAAATATCTACTGTATTTTTTTTTTTTAATTACAGCATACTCATAGCAAGTTGTGGCGCTACCTCTGAATGTATATTACAGCATGACAGTAGAGTCACAGACTAGTTGTAATGAAGTCTTTATTACAAACTCTCTCTTCTTTATTACAAGTGGTAGGAGAATAGAAGTACATTATTTAAATTACACCAAACCAAACGTATGTTCACAATCCCACTAGGGCCAACATATTAAGCCGAACTAGTAGCCCAATTAAGAGTGACCAATAAGTAAACAAAGAACCCTCGTTCAGGAGAATAAATGGTGAAGATTGACCCCCCTGACCTTTAATATGGAAGTGTATAAGGGTGACTAACTTAGCCAAACAACACAAATTTTACATCTGGGTTATTTCCAAACATGTTGGCCTTGTACTCAATTGCTACACAGGCAAACCTTGTTGCTCCAATATCTGTCCCATGTAACTTCGGTATAATTCACGAACTTTTCCGTATAATTCACGCACTTGCACAACTGCAACTTCAATCTTCTGGTATAACCACTCGTACATGGTTTTACATAAATATAGATCCACAATTGCAAACAAAATGGCCCAGATGATGACTATGATCAGGAAACTGAGCCAAGATGGCAGAAAAAGCAGTGCCAAGGAAACCATTGAAGTAGCTCCCGATATGAGTCTAACATGCCAAATTATTTTCGGATAATTGGTGGCACTATAGGTCTCGCTCAAACTTGTGCCCGCCGTAGTTAAGCAGTAAGTGCACATTGATGTGAAAAATGTTCCGATGCTTGTCAGGTGTGTTTCAAATGGCGTAGATTTCTTGTTTTGATACATTACCGGGAATAGGCCAACCAACGTTGCAACCAAGAAGACGTACATGACATGGAATGTTGTGGATGAAATTGATTCTTGAATTCTTGCACTGTCACAGAAAATAAAGCCAATTTCATAATCTTATAAGACAGCCAAAAAAACCCTTTAATATCATTAAGAAGAAGAAGAAGCAGTATGTTCAAGTACGGATAAAACTTACAAACAAGTTCAAATACAGTGGTACAATATTGACTCATAGGGCCCAAAGTCCTAAACCTGTTAACTAGAGATGTCAAATAAGTCGTGTCATGCCGGTCCAATCTATTTATTTCCGTGCTTACTGTGCTCCGTGTCATGTCATGTCGTGTCGGCCCATTAAATAATCGAGTCGTGCATTTTTTAAAATATCCACAGCTGGCATAGCTAATGGCCTGCTACAATCTGTGCCTATGCCGTGTCATAACAAGATGCAAACCTTTTTGTCTTTGTTCTTCGGAGAGGTGATGACCTTGTTTATTACACATGTATACAGAACATTCCTAGGGAATTTTATCTTCTCCAGTTTATTAATTTAATTTTGACTTTATTAAAAAAAAATTAGTTTTGACCATAATTTTGTACTTTCTGGATTCGTCTCGTCGAGACAAATCGATAAACCACAAAAACTTGTCGCAAAACTAACAAATGAAAAAAAAATGAATAAAAACAAAACGAAAAAACCAAAAAACCATTTCTGCGCTTTTTTGCCAAAGCACCCTAACAGTCCGATTTATTTTTCCTTTATATCGTTAAAAAAATTTGGTGCCAAGGACTTTTGATACTAAAAAAATGTGTAACAATTTGTAAAGTGAAACTCCCTCTGAAAGAGTAGATACAAAAATCTTGCTCTCAAACTCTCAAATTTATGATATGAAAAAGAATGTTGCTTTATATCGAAATTGCGTGCTTTGAAATTGCTCTGAAATTGTTTGTTCTGTACAAACTCACTGAGAATTATTGCTAACTCTCAATACAATAAGTGCAAAGAATTTGTAAAGTGAAACTCTCTCTGAAAGAGTAAGTACAATAATTTTGCTCTCAAATTGATGATATGAAATTGAAGTGTGAAAAAAAATATTGCTCTATATCGAAATTGCGCGCTCTGAAATTGCTTGGTGCTTTCATCCATAGAAGGTCTCCCTTTTTATAGCTGAAATAATTTGAACATTGGGAAAATCGACCGCTGAACCAAAATCTTCTATGTCGAAATTGCGCGCTCTGAAATTGCTTGTTGTTCAACCACTTAGAGAACGTATAAATGACCCCATGAATGTGTTTCTTGCAAGAAACAATAAGTCAGCACATTTGACCACTGGAAATAAAAGATTTTACATGGGGCAAGTTGGAAACAAACAGAATTGGGATAGAGAACGTACCTATATATCGCTCTCTCCCTTAGTGGGAGCTTCTCTCTCTAATGTGAGAGCTACTTAGGGTTTATCCCTACCCTTCCCAGCCTCCACAGCCGCCGCCCACCCTTCCTCCCTCAACCACCATCATCCCCCCCTTCCACTCCTTTTCTTCACCTTCTCCTCTCACCTCGCTGAACGATCCCCTGGGGAGGTGGGCCGGCCGCCTCACGGCCCTACCTCCCCCCATCCCCGCCGCCCCGCCACCCTCCGTCACCTCCCCGCCCATTGAAACCCATCCACTACCCATATCCACTCCCTCCCGCCCTCCTCCACCTCGTCTCTCAGCCTACTCTACCTTCCAACCTCTACGCCTATTCCATTTTCTTTGCTCCGGCTGGGTTTTTGACTGACGGCGTGGTGAACTAGGGTGGCCCGTGCTCCTTCGGTGAATAAAGATCCAGATCCCGTAGGCGGCGGTTATGGCGTCTAATGAGTGGTTCTCCCGGAGGTGTGACTCGTCCTGGCTCGGTATATCTCAGGCGACTCGGTGCGACTCAGCAATGGGTAACTCGGGTTACTTGTTTTCTAGCTTGGACCAGTTTGTTTTTGTTAGTTTGTTTCTCTGTTTGCTTAGTTTTTAGTTTGTTGGTTGATTGTGAGTGTTTTGCTGCTTGATCTTGGGATGGAACCCATGGCCGCCGTGGACGTGTGGTATGCCCGATGAAGCATACCCGCGTCCAGAACCTCGCTTGACAGCGAAGGCTCTCTTGCATTTATGTCCATTTGCGGTGGCGTAGGGATAGCTATTGGTGCAGATCTCCACCGCTAGTTACTTGACGACGTTAATCATTTTGTGAATTCCATAGTCCATGGATCGTAAGCATGCATTTTGATTACTTTTGCGATGTATTGTTTTTAGGGTTTGAGCCGGGTATCCGTTGGTTCTCTATTGCTAACATTTTGATAGGATTCATCATTACATCCCGAAGGTGTTGGGTCTACTTCGGCAGGTGTATCTTAGAGCTAGTGGCTTTGTAAGCCGAGAGAAGGCCGTGTTCATATCAACTGTTAATGGTTTTGGTTTCCCTCCTGTCTTTGAGTGTAATCGTTGCCGGATGGCGTTTATAATGGAATTTTTGACTTTATTTTAAAAAAAAAACAAAATTGGGATAGAGAACCTCAATCATCATTTGAGAAATATTTGTCTACAAGCAAAACATGTGTTATGTATTGGCCAAAGACTAGTAATAAAATGAAATAACAGGAGCCATACATAAGTATTTCAAAAGACTGTGCCATGGGCCAAATTAACTTTGAAGGTATTACACTTGGGCTTAACGAAAAGTGGATATTGGTTCAAATGGTCCTAAAACATTTAACTAGTAAAATTGTTTTTGCAAGGGCCAAACAAGTAGTAAGATTTTATCAAATTTAATATATAAAAATTATAAATTATTTTAAGAAATCAATTTTGTCGTAAAACATAATCAAAATAAGTTATTTCTAACAATTCATCTGAAGACAACTATAAACAACATTAGGGCGTATAACATTGGCAGCTCTACACTTAACAACCTAAAAAAAAAATTTGTTTAAAATACGTGTAATATTTTAAAATTTTATCTTAGTTTAGTCTATTTCTAAATTTTATCTTAATTTTAAAAATAATTGGACACCCTAAAAAGTGGATAGGAGCTTTGTTCATGCAACTCATTTGGAAGGTCTCGCGAATATATTTCAGAATAATTTAAAACTAAATATTGCTCATTTTTTCCCAGTTTAAATCTATTTCCTTCACGTATCTATTAATTTTCAATCAAGCTAAATTTTGTGTCCGGATGACATATTTAGTGAACTCTACAAATCTCCATAGTAAACAATTCCCCCCTCCTCTCTCATGTAATATATTAGGGGAAAAAAATGATTCTAATCCTTCTTGTATGCCAAGAAGAGACCAGCCAATACTTGACCAAACGGGAAAAATAAAAACGAACTGGAGCTAAAAAGTTAGTTCACTTATTTTTTTGGTCTTCATTTTTTTTTTCGCGTTTTCTAGTTTTGCATCAACTTTTTGTGTATTATTGGTTCGTCTCGGTGGGATGAATAAAAAAAGTAAAAAATTATGATTGAAACTTAATTTTTTTGAATAGAGACAAAAATAGTTCAAAAAGATAAATTTTTACATTTCTTTCGATCTTATTCAAAAAATTGAGAGTTCTAATCATAATCTTTTATCTTTTTGGATTACTTTTGTCGGAACGAATCAATAATAATGCAAAAAAAAATTGATACAAACTAGTAAACGCAAAAAAAAAAAAAAAGTAAAAAAAGTCAAATTGCTCTTTTTAAGCCAAAACCGAGTTCCTCAAACTCGGCTTTCTTCAAACTGAGAGTCAGTTTGATTCATGGAGTGCTCAATATTACGAGAACGATCTATCAATCAGGCGAGTAAGGAACTTGGCGGCGAAAACTCATATCAATTTCGGGTAATTGTTTTGACGAGGTAAAATTTGATGCTTTTTATGCTCTTATTAATTTCAGCTTCATAACGGTTTTCAACCGCAACAATTCTTCCTAATTGTTTACCCGAAGCCCTAATTCGTGTTAATCTCGACTTGCTATCATTTCGATTTTCTGCCTTCTTTGGTTTGTAAGAACCCAACTATAAGCAAATCAATGCATTTTCCCCTGTTTTTCACCCCTCTCTTTCAGTTAATCGACATCCAAACTGGGTCTTTGCTTCAAATCCCCAAAAAAGAAAAAAAGGAACTGGGTCATTCCTAATTATCCAGGTTGTTCATGTTTCTGGGCTAAAAACAACCTGGAAAAATGGAAAAGTATTGCTTTTTGATAAGCTCTCTTCTGTTTGCTTCGACTTGTGTTTTTTGAATTATCAGTTTTTCCTGATTGGATTATGATACTTTGTGACGTTTGATTATGGATTGATGTGACCTGGGTTACGATGCTTCATAGTATTTCGGGTATGAAATACTAATCAAACAAAAGAAAAGATTGTGTGGTGCATAAGAAATATTGCGTAAAGTGGTGTTGGTCATGAACCAAAGCAGATGAATTGGGGCGTAAGGTATTCACACTTCGTAAAAATTGTGTATGATTGTTGTTATCTTGTGTAGATGTACTCCAATTACTGAATTCTTGAGCTGGTATCTGGTGCTTATATGTAACTACGATTGAGGTTTTTGTGAAAACACATGTAAAATCGTATTGGTAGTTTCGTAAAACTCAACTTTTTCGAGATATGTGTTCTTTCGTATGCTGTCCACGACGGAAAGTAGTTTCTTCTGAAATCATCACCAAATTAAAAGATCATCACAAGTGGTAGTATCAGAAAATGTAAGGACGTAATCTCTGGTTGTGGTATTATTGTGAACTCACAATCTGTGTGGTGTCAGATGTAAACCTCTCATGCATTAGTGAATGAAGGATGTAAGAAGATAGGGTTGGTGTGGATGTAAGTCTTCCTGAACTAACCACGTTATTTCCTCAAGTCTTGCTCTCTTTCATTTTCACTTTCACCCGGATGGTAGGAGCAAGATGCTTCTGATAACGTCTGGTGCGCGGGCAACTCATTTCTATTTCTTGCACAAATTAACCAAGTTTCCTTCCTTTAATTTGATTGTTGAAGAGTCGGAGACTCGAGTAGCCAGAGCCAACTACTCGTGCTTTTACAATCCCTTTGTAGAGTTAAATATGCTTTGAATAAGATCTAACAAATGGGTACGACAACAAAAAGAGAATGCAATGGCTTTTTTGCCGAGTTTGATGGAATTCATATTTGAGCAAATGTGCTCTGTCTCTGTGGTTTTCGTCCTCCCTTTTAGGAAATGTAGTCTATCCTTCAGTTTGGTTCTTTTACATTTCAAATGGAACAGTGTCAATGAGGATACTCTCTCAAAGATCCTAGAAATCCATTTAGCGTTTTAGTTGTCATTTACCTATTATGCATATCATAATTGTCATTTCACATCATATCAAGATCATCTCTAGCTACCACATAATCGGTTACTTGACCTCTCTGTTTGCTTGATTTCAGTATGTCTGCGTTGTCTCTGAGAATCAGAAGGTGTACAAATGTTAGTCTCCATTTTGGGGAAGCCCTCATGTTAATTCCAATGCATCTTTTTTGCTGTATTTTGATGTTTGGAGAATCAGAAAGTGCACAGATGTTAGTCTGGAATCTGAATCCATTTTGTGGTACGTCCAAAGCATCTTCTCTGTTGTATTTTGCAATTTCTCTAAAAATTAGGATCTTGATTTTTTTCCCCCTAGACTGGGTTCTTTCATGCCCCTGGCTTAATTGCCTAGTCGATACATTCAGGATACATTCAGGATGTACCATTATTAGCAACTGGAATTTGTATTGCAGGTAAAACTTCTACTCTCTGCAGCTCCAGAATGGATGTACACTTCTCAGACAAGAAAGGGATCACCACCTGATGCCGCAGAGGCTTGGCCAAGCATACAAGTGATGCTATGCTCAGCAGGTTGTTATTGATAATGTTGGATCTCATCCTCCTCTGATGAAGGTACGTCCAATTGAATGTAATTGGCCGACTTACTAAACACCAGAGCAAACTAGCTTGATCAAACTGTAGAACTCATGGGGCAGCTTCTTACTTGTGTGAAGTTTAGTTATACTGTTTTGGCTTCTTTGTATGAATTAATGTCGCACCTTCTGACATGGGGAGTTATCATCTTTCTCCCATGCCTGCCGCTCCATTATTGGAGGTGTGTTTCTAGTTTTTACATATAACCTACTATCAATATTGGGTCCTTCGAAAAAGTCCTGATCCATTTGTGTAATATGCGGATTGTGTAACGTTATGCTCTTTTTTTTTTTGGAATTGTGTAACTCATTACTTATGAAATTGTATAAATTTGATGTTTTCTTTTAAATAGTTCCTTTGAGTCGCGATCTCACACTCCCTCGTCCACACAAAGATGATTTACTTCATTGGATTGATATTGTGGAATATCTTCCCTATTTGGAAGTGTTGGTGGTTTAGTTACAAGGATTTTGTTTATCTCACCAAAAGAGGATAAATGAAATCTGCACTCTCATTGAGAGAATGTAGGTCCCCCAAAAAAATAACCGCAATTGACGAAAAAATGTATTGATCCTATAGACACCGCACCCTCCTCATTAATGACAGCAAGAGTGAAAAAAATTGGGCTAAGCTTAAAAACTTTGCAGAAGAAAGAAAGCCTGATCAGTCATAACCATGCCTAGGACAATCTGTGATTGGAACTGCAAAACAGCAGGGCTGCAGGGCACTCAAATTATTACAAATACGCTTGGTTGTTGCCAAAATGCACGTAGCTTATCCATTGCCAGAGCACACAAATTTTACATCTGGGTTATTTCCAAAAATGTCGGTCTATTAGTAATGGATATTTAATTTCTCTATAGAAACACACCAAAAAGGAAGGCAAGGGGATGGCCTTGAACCCAACAATCATAGACACAACAACAACAACAACAACAAAGCAGCAGCTACTATAGAAAGAGTCAAAGTAGGAGCTAAGACATGCAGCTTAACACTACCTCCCTATCTGCCTTATTAGCTTGGAAAATCATTGATTATTCCTTTTCCCCAAATATATTGGATTGTTACAACTTACACAGGCAAATGTGGCGGCTCCAATCTCTGTCCCATGAAACTTGCGAATAATTCAAGCACTTGTACAATTGCAACTGCAATCTTCTGGTAAAGCCACTTGTATATGATATGAAATAGGTATAGAGCCACAATTGCCAAGAAAATGACGCAGATGATGATCATGATCACGGAACTGAGCGAGGGTGGCAGAAAAATCATTGCTAAGGAAACCGACGAAAGAGCTCCCGATAGGATGCTAACACGGCTGAAGATTTCACAACATTTTGCTCTGTAGTTTGCGGCTGTAATTTGGCCCACCATAGCTAAGCTGTAAATGCACATTGTTGCGACAAACATTCTGATGAGATCTAGGTGTGTTTCAAATGGAGACTTTTTCTTGTTGTCCTGATACTTCAACTGGAGAAGGCCAATCAGCGTAGTAATGAGGAAGCCGTACACAACGTGGCATGTGGTGGATGACATTGATCCTTGCATCCTTGCACTATCATAGAAAATTAAATGGTTTTCGTGTTGGATTTTTTCAGGGAAAATAAAATTGATTCCAATATCAGGGAGAAAACTTAAAAGATGGCAAAAAATACTAACTGAATCAAAAATCCTTATAGCCACTAAGACTAATTATACAGCCAGCTAAACAACCAAGGCAAGATGAAAAACTCCACCTTTTTATCTGTGTTTTTGTGAGCAGTGATGACCTAGGGAATTTTATTTTCTCCAATCATTTTCCAAATTCACCAATTCAGAAAGGTGGCTGCTAATGCCACGATAGTTTTATCTAATGCCACAACATTTCTAGACTTTTGACAATTATAGCCTTGAGGTGGACCAATATCTCCGAGAAAATTGTGTACGGGTAGAGTAGATCCACGTGGTGCCTAACACCACATTTGAGCCGTCTAAATATGCTTTGGACGGCCGAGATCCGTGGTGGCATTTTTGTAAATTTTAGGGCCAACTTTACCCCCACAAATCTAGGCCGTCCAAAACATGTTTAGACGGATGTGGTGTTTGGCACCATGTGGATCTACCCTACCCGAACCCAAAATTTTCTCCTGTCTTCCCTTCTTTTTCACTCTCCCAGTCGCGCCTCTCTCTCTCTCTCTCTCTCCAAAGCTATACAAACCCACTTCTCAAATCTCTTTCTTTACTTTCACACCCAACAAGTCCCCAAATGATAGTCCATCCAAAAAAAAAAAAAAAGTCTCACACCCAACAAGTCCCCAAATGATAGTCCACCACCAGATCAGCCTTCTCCTCCCCCTCAGCCATTCCATTCATTTTTCTTATTCTTTTTAAGAATCAGTTTTCTGATGAATAATGGGTAGATAGGGTGATAGGGTAATAGGGTGATTTGTAGATCAACAACAATTTTTTGCTTGATCAACAACAATAATTTTTGCTTGATCTGTAGGCATAGGTCAGCACCCATGGCCATTTGGTGATCTTCTACTAAGATTTGGGGCCCAAATTAAGATTGGTGGGGAATTATAGATGATAAAAGAATGTCTGCAACCTCAGATTTCCTTTTGTTTGGGCTGTAAACTACAGAGAGAGAGAGAGAGAGAGAGAGAGAGAGAGGGGTTGCAGACCGAAGAGGAGAGGGAGGGACACTCGACTTGAAAGTGAAAAAGAAGGGAAGGGAAGACAGAGAGAGTGGTTCGCTCAAGGCTATAATTGTCAAAGTCTTGGAATGTCGTGGCATTAGCAGTCACCATTAAGGTATCACAAATATTCGTCCTAATATTGCACCATTCGTCCTCATGAACTTCTTGTTTAATCCAATAACGAGACTGTTAATTCAACATCATCATAATCACAGAAATGATAAAACTAATAAACAAAAATAGTTGAATAAACAAATCAACTTATTTAATCTCCTCGTGCTTATTTTTCTTATTTCTTCGGCTTCTAAACCGATGCATTGCCTTTCGAATGGAATAATGATACATACACAAATCACCACCAACCTACCAAAATCTGTGGGGTGGGTCCGCTCCAAGTGGGTCCCACATAAAGATAAAACTGTGGTGGGTTGTAAACAAAACTTAATGTCTTGATCATTTTCATTTCAAATGTAGTGATGTAATCTCTCGGGTTGTTCTTTTTCGAGGTCAATTCAATCGGCACCACAACACATCGGATTACTTTCGGGTAGCAAGTCCGAACACATTGCATGCCGGTGTCGAACAACTCGACCATGGGTTAGTGTACTGATTGTGCAAGGATGTGTACGTGGGGCCCAAAAAATATGAGTCGTTCCATAATCTTATTATTGTTTTTTCCAATTTCCATTTCAAATATATTAAGTTCAATCGGATAATTGTATTAAAGAAACTGTTATAATAACGAAGTCCATCTTTAATTTTATTTTCTCTGCGGTCAAAAAGGACTCCAAAGTTGTAGCTTGTTAAATAAGGCAGAGAGAGGAGGTGATGGTGGGAGCGCGTCCGAACTTTACGCGTGTGGAAGACCATCAGTATGCACTTCTGCTTTAACTTTAAAAGTTGAGTTTAGCTTTTATTTGGCATTTAGTTAAAAGTTAATTTCCTAAAAACTAATTCTTCAACGTACTTCTTTTGTTAAAAACAAGTTATTAAAATCACTTTGCTAGTATCGTAAGGTCACATACATAATGTATGATACATTGTAAGATACTAGTCAAAGTCAATATCTCATTTAAAAGAAAAGAAAAAAAAAGAAGGTGAGTCTACTACAACACCTATTGGATCTCACTCCGACCACACCCTATTGTGTGGGACCTACCTTAGAGTCTCATTCGATTGATTTGAACCGTTTAGTTTGTTTAGAATATTTTTTTTAAGGGTTTTTATGAAAAACCAAATCTATCAGTTACCGGTAAAGGCTCCATTGATTCGTTCAAGTATTAGTTCCTGACTCGAACAGACCAAAATTTTAACAAACTTATCAAGTCTTTATTGATATCAGACTGAGCTAATTTTTTTCAAGAACTCTTAAAAAAATATTTTAAACAAATTGAACGGTTCCGATCATTTGTGTGGGACCCCGAGATAAGTCTCATACAATAGGGTGTAATCGGGGTGTGACCCAATAGGTGTGTTATGGTAGACTTATTGTTCGATCACATACGAAGTGTATAATTAGAACCAAGGCCCTACTCGGCTACTCCTCAATACCATGACATAATGTCATAATTCTGCATGGTTTTTTTTTTGGGTAAATAATTAAAATAACTTCTCCATATATTATATTACCATACAAATTAAAAGGTCAAAAAGAAAAAGAAATACCTTCAAAATACTTATTGGCCTGGAAATTGAGGAAGCCACATAGAGAGAGAGAGAGAGAGAGAGAGAGAGAGAGGCCATGTGAATAAGGAGAGGACCGGACACGGCCAACAGCCTGAGCCGAAGGGATGAAGCAGGGAAGGACCGGACACGGCAGAGAAACAGAGATCTAGAGGGCAGAGAAACAGAGATCGAGAAAGAGAGAGAGAGAGAGAATCCATGTGAAGCAGGCCAGGGAGGACCGGACACGGCCTCTGGCCTGAGCCGAAAGGGATGAAGTACATGCACGTCGCCCATGCATTGTCGAGCTCTTTGAGCTTCCTCTCGTTATAATTCCGTCATAATTCTATCCCAAACGTGATGAACACGTCGTAATTCCGTCTTGAAGCAGTGTAGGAGATGAGCTACGACTAAAAGATCAATAACACATATATTATACAGACAAAAACACTACATAATACGTATAATATGTGTACATATGCAAGTATACTAACCTGCTTTGGCGATGGACAGGAGGTTGAGTAGTGATCGTTGGAGTTGGACGACGTCGGCGGTCCAACAGCACACCCCTTCGACATCGGATTGCATTTTCACGGCGTAGGAACTGATGATTGTTGTTTTCCATTTGCCGTTGATAGTCTTTGTTTTGTGAGGGGGATGAGGAGAGGGGAGGATGGTTCGGATTGCATTTTCGCTGTTTTGTGAGGGGGATGAGGAGGGTTATATTGGTGATGGAGAGGAGAATGGTTTGCGTTTTTGTGGACGATGATACGCGTACAGAAGCTGGGGACCGAAATTGTACCGATCGCCCACGGGGACCCGATTTTGGGTTCCACAAGAGTGATCCGAACCGTTTATTGTTCTTAAAACATTTTTCCGAGGGGTCCCACCAAATTTCAGCTGAATCGGACGGTTGGAAGTGCTCTAACCAAATTCCCACCGTTCTATTTTTTTGGTTGGAACGGTGGGACTTTGGTTTGGAGCACTTCCAACCATCCGATTCAGCTGAAATTTGGTGGGACCCCTCGGAAAAATATTTTAAGAACAATGAACGGTTCGGATCACTCTTGTGGGACCCAAAAGTGGGTCCCGTGTGCGATCGGTACAATTTCGGATCCCTTTTTTCTGTACCCAAATTGGTGAGGTAGAAGTTATGACGTACTCATGACATGCAAATACCCTTCTTCGAGGAAGCTCACGAGTCGTCCTTCTAACATTGAATTACCAAAAATACCCTTAACATTGAATTACCAAAATACCCTTAACTTCCTAATAGATATCTTTAATTTGATACCAAAAAAATTACTTAGCATTTTACATTTTTGACTTGTTAAGTTACTTTGTAATATCCTTCGGATAAAAAATAAAATACTCAACCATTGATTAATTTTTTCTAGACCGTTTCATGTACACTTGTCATGTACTCTATTAAATCCCTAAATTTTAAGGATTCAAAAATTTTTAATAAGTTGCACCGTAGCTATAGTTTGGAAAATTTTTAAGAGTTTCAATTTTCAAATAAGTTGCGCCATAACTATAGCAAAAGCGTTTTCAAAGTTTAAGGGAAGAGAGGCCTAAATTAGTATATGAAATTAATTTAGATTAAAAATATCTTCTTCTTTTTTTTGTGAAAATTGAAACTAAAATTATTTTAAAGAAAACTCAAGTTGATATGAAAAAGGTTCCGATACTAATTAATCAAGTGTGTTTCAAATGGCGAAGATTTCTTGTTTTGATACATTACCTAGAGTAGGCCAACTAACGTTGCAATGAAGAAGACATGACATGGAATGTTGTACGCTATATTTCCTTTACATCGTTAAAAAAATTTGGTGGCAAGTATTTTGGATACTAAGAAAATGCGTAACTAACATAAATAAAATTTATAACTAATACTAGAAAAAATGTAATCCGAGCCAACAAAGAAGTAAGATAATGACAGTCAACTTCAACTTAAGGAGTAAGATAATGGCCAAAAATTGCGTAGCTGTATACCATAAATGCATAATGTAAATGAGCCAAAAATTGCGTAGCTGTATACCATTTTTATGTATGGTACACATTTTTTCAATGGACTAAAAACAATATTTAGTCCTAATCAGTGTAATTAGTATATAAATATCTTGGCTTAGCTTTAAATCAAGAACAATACAATACGAAGAATATTCCTCTCTCTGATCTCCCTCACACGCGCGCGTGCGCGCACACACTTTTCAATGGAAATCAAATTCAGATCTTCCATATGGTATTAGAGCTCTTAACATTTTTCGAAGCATATAGATCCTGTAATATACATGAATTTGTGATCCAACGAAGAGGTTTCAAGAAATGGCAATAGCGACGAGTTCGTCTTTTTCACCAACTAATTCTTCAAAATCTGCTATAGTAAAGTTGAATCTTCCTCCATCTCTAGTATTTCTGATAGCAAATATTCACTCACTCTTGACAATCGACTCACACAATTATGTTATTTGGAGAACTCAAATGCAACATGCATTGATAGCAAATCATCATTTTGGATATGTTGATGATGGAACAATTTCATGTCCAATATCTACTGCTGTTAGAACTGCAGAAATTTCTATCTCTGATCGTGATGCTGCACTTTAGAAATTAAGTTATTGATAGCCAATTAGTCTTTGTCTCATCGCCACTATTTGTGCATCGATCTTACCTTTGATTATAGGGCTTGAACATGCATATCAACTGTGTTGGGTACTTAATCGTGTCATGCTGAGTAAAAAATAAACTTATAAATGCAAAGAATTAACCCTTATTCAAAAGAATAGCGATTAAGTCCGAGATCGATCCGCAGGGACAGATTGGCTGAGTTACGCTAACTTCGATTAATTTATAATTTAATTCAGGCAAGAAATTGATTGATTGATGTTATCAATTACTAAATTAAAACAAGCAATAATAAAATTAATTGAAATTGATGGAGAGATTATCTAGGGTTTCGAATCCACCCCGACCATGTAACAAAAATATGCATAGGTTAAAGTTTCTACTCGAATCATGATTTTGTCAAGAAGATTATTGTGTTGCCAACAAGCATGCCCTATCCCATAGCACGACCTGTCTCGCTAGCACAATCTGTCTCTTTCACGGGCTGTCCAGTGGCACGACCCGTCTTACGAGCATAACACATCTCAGTCACCCAAGCACAATCAGTGAAAACTATTGGTTAACTAGGTATTTGAGTTGCAATCACAAACACTCAACATATTGAAAGAAGTAAAACGATTCCATTCATGCATAAACGAAATTTGTTCTTAGTTAAACAATTGATCCGAATAAAAAGCCTAAAACATATACATAAGTCAATCTTACTTGGAGCGGGATTTCATCTTCCCCCTAAATGAGGGGTTTAGCCGGACATGGAGCCTTTCTTCAACTTCAAAACCCCTAATAATGTCCTAGGATTATCCTTCTATAGCGCTCACAACTCTCTTGGAGTCCAAGTAAAAGAATAAGTTTAGAAAGTCCAATCTCAACCAAACATCCCAAGAATCCAGTTTTTGTCTTCTGTAGCCCACTTCTAGCCCAATTTCGACCTTCAAGACGTTGGAACTTGGAAAACTCATAAACAGGAAAGTTGTAGGAAATTGAATTTCCTTTCCAGTACGTGCTACAAACCTTGCCTAAATCAGACACTCAAGCTAAAAGATATGGTCAAAATACTGAAGGCTGTCCAGATTCCTTTTCAATTCTGATTGAATGATTTCCTTTCCAAATTGCACTTTATTTAGCTCATTGATCTCCAAAGCCTACAAACACATTAAACTAATTAATTCGCACCAAGTAACAACATAAATGGACCCATAAGTATAAGTTAGAGGGCTTAGTTGTGTACAATTATACATCTATGAGTACTTGAACATAGATTCAACTCAGTGTCAAGAAAACATGTTTCGATTTGAAATGACAGCTGTATAATACAACCAAAATCACTACATTTCAAGCCTACTTTGATTCAGTCAAAGAAATATCCTAAAAATTGGTTGTTGTTGGAGCACCAATTATTCAGAGGAAGACATACGTACGTAGTCCTAATTTTACACTTTGCATGGTCTTCCATCAGAGTTTGATTCTCTTCAGATTGTACTTCGAACAAGATCTGGTTATCTCACCTTTGAAGAACTCATAACTGTGGTTAACGGAGAAGAGATGCACAAAGAATAGATCTCAACATGTGAATTTTGTATCCGGATCCTCGTCAGCCTTTGTAGTTACACCAAAGATGAATTCTTCTAGTTCATCTTCTTATGTTCCATTTCCATTTTCCACAACAACCTCCTCATATGTTTTATAGCTTAATATCCACAGCGATATAGTAATAAACAACAGTACTACATATACAACGACCAACCACAGCTCCTTACATACAAGTTGTGGGTCCTGCGTGTATGTAGGGTTTATGGTGTTGTTGTGTTCCTAGATTTTATTGCATAAATAAACGGATCCGGACATACACTTGCGAGCACTACAAAATGCAAGATTCCGATAATTATTGTGGGCTCCCAAAAATCTAAATTGGACACCCTAAAAAATGGACAGTAGCTCTGTTGGTGCAACTCATTTGGAAGGTCTCGCGAATATATTTCCAAATAATTTTAAACTTAAATATTGCTCATTTTTCTCCGTATAAATCTATTTCGTTCACGTATCTTTTAAAGCCAAGTTTCTCAAATGATAAAATCTACATTTTGTCAAATGAGGATGACATTTAATAAAATCAAAGATGACATTTAATAAAATCAAAGACTTTTACAATGCAAAAATACTTTGATTTTATCAAAATGTAAATTTTATTACGGGAAACTTGGCATAATATTCGATAAGTTAAATTTGTGTGTGATGAGTGATGACATATAGTGATAAAAAAATGTGATGACATATTTAATTATTTTTTTTGGTAAAAGAGTGATGACATATTGACGAGCTACTGTTGTATACCCAGAACGAGACCACAAAGGTCAAAACTTGACCAAACGGGACTAAAAGTAGGTGTGAGCAATAAGTAATTTCGTGTCATTTTCGTCTTATCTATCACGATCTTATTTATAAATCCTCACAATATTTTTTCAACTCACTAATTTTTCGTGTCATGTTTCAGATCGTGTCGCGTTTGGGTTGTCTTGTCGTATCAAAAAATCATACTTTTAGCAAAAAATTTATTTTTATAACTTGACAGTACAATAATCTAACGTCTAATGTATAAAATTACTCATAAAAATGTGTATTTTTTGTTCAATTATATAAATTTATTTTATTTTTCGCTTCACGCATGCCTATCCTGACTAACTATTAAAGGAACGGAAAGGAGTCAGGACTCAGGAGTTCTGTTCGAGGTCCGCATGCACAATAGAAGGAGAACGATCTATCAATCAGGCGAGTAAGGAACTGGGCGGGGAAAACCCAATCACTTTCGGGTACTTGTTTTGACGAGGTAAAAAAATTTGATGCCTTTTCATATGCTCTTAATTTCAGCTTCATATTGGTTTTCAACCGCAACAATTCTTCCCTAATTGTTCACCCGAATCCCCTAATTCGTGTTAATCTCGATCTTTCTATCATTTCAATTTTTCATTTTCGTTTCGGTTTTCTACCTTCTTTGGTTTGTAAGAATCCCATTATAAGCAAATCATGCATGTTTCCTTGTTTTTTTCCCTCTCTTTCAGTTAATCGACATCCAGACTGGGTCTTTGCTGCAAATATCCAAAAAAAGGAACTAGGTCTTTCCTAATTATCCAGGTTGTTAATGTTTCTGGGCTAAAAACAACCTGGAAAAATGGAAAAGTATTTCTTTTTGATAAGCTCTCTTTTGTTTGCTTTTCGACTTGTGCTTTTTGAATAATTATCAGCTTTTCCTGATTTGATTATGATACTTTGTGTTGTTTGGTTATGCTTTGTAGTATTTCCAGTATGAATACTAATCCAACAAAAGAAAGAAGTAAATTAAAAGAGTATTCTGATTGCGAAACAAAGTGGCAACTGGCAACGTAAAGTGGCGTTGGTTATGGACTAAACCAGATGAATTGGGGGCATAAGGTATTCGTGGTGTTGGTTATGAACCAAAGCAGATGAATTGGGGCGACAAGTATTCACACTTCGTATAAAGTGAGTGTGATTGTTGTTATCTTGTGTAGATGTACTCCACTTACTGAATTCTTGAGCCGGTATCTGGTGCTTATGTAACTACGATTGCGGTTTTTGTGAGAACACAATGTAAAATTGTGTTGGTAGTTTGTAAAACGCACCTTTTTCGAGATATGTGTTCTTTCGTATGCCTGTCCACGACGGAAAGTAGTTTCTTGAGCTAGGAATTGTTGATTTAATTTCTAAGCATATATATCTCATTTTTATATGTCATGATCATGGAGTTATATGCTTGTGTAGGACCTCAATGTTAGATTTCTTCATGTGCTACTTTTAGATGAAATTAGATTGTTACAGTTGCGAGGGGAGCAAGAGTTTATACACGTTGCTACTGCAAAAGAAGGCTAGTGAGTGTGGAGGAGCCTTATGTGAACTGCAATTGCGATCAATGTAGTATCAAGCCAATGAGAGTCGAATGATAGGCAGACAGTTGAAGTGGTTTTGCGAGAGAGCCTTTTTATCAAAGTACGCGCTGACTTGGAGCCAAAAAAATGGGAGGCAATTGACTAGAGGGGTCTTGCTGTGCTGGCTTTCTCATCCTGGTCATGCAAGGGCACATCCCAAACAGGTATAGCATTGTAGGGACAGGTGGCTGCCACAGTTTGCCTTATCACCATCAATCGAGCATTCTCAACTAGTAGTGGCATCTATAGCATTGTAGGGACAGGTGGCTGACACAGTTTGCCTGACCACCATCAATCGAGCATTCTCAACTAGTACTGGCATCCATATCTTCTATTTCACACCAACCTTACTAAGATAGTAGGAGGTTCTCTTCAAATGCGGAGCACACAACATAACCCTAACTCCGGCTTGAACTTTTTTTGGGGGGTTGTGTTTGAAGCTTCGCCCCAACTTATCTTACATGCAGCATCTGTCTTACATGTAACAGGTAATTACCATGCCTAAGCGTAAGAGTGGGGAAAAAGGAGGAGTGGGACATTAATTAGCGGTCCACCCCTACAGGTTCGAATTCATGTGGGAGTCATGAGCTCTAGTTAATCGTGACAAGCTAGTTGGTTCCTTGGCCTTGGATTATGCTGTTGTGGAGGTGGGATAAGCATCTTGACAAACCTTAAGCTCTAGTCACCCAGCCATGTGACCTTGGAGATACTACATGACATTAGTAGGGAGGGCCACTATGCAACCAGCCGCTAGGGGTTTTTTGAGACTAGGGTTCACCAAGACTGGCATATTAGGGTGCTGATGAGATAGATGTAGAAACATGGGAGAGGAATCTCAATAGAGGAGAAGTTAGGCAAGCTGATGAAATACTGAAGGTGCATCATGCATGGAGATGGATTACACTTGGATGAAGAGTCTACTTGACCTTGAATTCAGGATAAAGCATGATCGAGAGACCCTTGTAGCTTGCTACCAATGGCTTAGTTCAAGGCAAGGCACCACATTTGTTAACCTCGCTCACTAAAGTCATCAAGGCCCAGAAAATCTATGACAAGGTTTTAGATGAATTAAATAATTATCTTTGATCATGTTTGTGGGAGATAAATTCTGTCGATACCTTCAATGTCTTTGCATTCAGTAATTTTCTCAAATTTATTTCATTCTTAACATGAATTAGGGTCTTGTTTGGGAATATAAGCATGCATTGTTCTGTGTGTTCTTTGATGTATCATGTTATCTGTGATTCCGATTGTTTGCAGATTACTGATTTGTTTTGGCCTTCAAGTATGATGGAATTAATGTGTTACTCAGTTGAGCAGTGTGGTTTTGGGCTGATTGCTGTGACCAAGTTGTGAATTTATACCTGGTCCATTTTGGGCTTCTATTTCTGTTTTTCTTTTGGATTTTGTGAACCATTGTGGATGTCTTTTTTTAAACAATTTTGTATGAATTATATTGAGGTATTCATTGATTTCTTGTCTACAAAGTCACTACAGTTTCTGGTGTTCTTCTTTTCTACTTTTAGGTAGTAAAAAGCGAACTCCGAAGGTTTCAGCTCCTCAACCACGTAATGGAATCACTCTCCTATCTCCTTCTATATCACCCATTAGTATTACTTGTCCAAATTATAGGAGCCCAAAATTATTTGGATTAGGGCGCACCTCTTACCATGTAAGCATTAAGCGTACCCGTCTTCCCTGCACAAATACATCGCCATGGGAAAAACCTTCGCCTGTCACATATGCTCCCAATGACGATAATGAAGGGAACTTCCTCAAGGGCACTACAAGCATCTTTGATACGTTGAGTTCTAATAAAACGGGTGAAGCTTCTTTGATGAATATCGAACAAGTTACAGATACAAGCAATGAGCCACGGCCATCCCAGCTTCAGTACTTCAAATGGCCTATGTGGGTTCTTGGCCCTGCACTCCTCCTTGCCACAGGCATGGCCCCAACCTTATGGTTGCCCACATCTTCCATTTTCCTGGGCCCCAACATAGCCAGCCTTCTCTCCTTGACAGGACTTGATTGCTCTAATTGGTTATTCCAGAACAATAGATGTTAAATACGAATATATACATTTTCCTTTAATGATGAGAAGATCTGTTGTCTAGGTTTTTGGTTACTTTTCAAATTTATGAAGCATCATGTGAAGTTTGTTGATGTCATTAATTCATCATTGTGAAAAGTGCCCTAATTTATGATGACTTCTGACCTGTGGTTCTTACCATGACTATTGAAGATGTGTGGCCTGCGTTTTCTTACCATGTCTATTGAGCCTAAATCATAATAGTGAGCAAAATCAAAACCTTTGGAATAGATGTGGTACTTTACTTGCAAGTGTTCATCTACTGCTAAGAGGCAATGGGTGTATATTTCCAGACTTAGCGTTTGGCCTGTGGTTTCTTACCATGTTTTGTTGTCATGAGAACAGGTATCCCCAATTTTTTGTATTGTTTGCTCTATGCTTCTCACATTCAAGTGCACTACTCGATGCAGGCATTTGTAGACTCTTTCTCTAGTCTAGAGAATGAGGTTACTTAATTGTCTTCTCACTAATAGCTAATCAATTGCAAGGCCTGTATACAATCTACTTCCGAAAGTTATTCCAAGCATCAGTCTTTCATAGAAATGTCAATCAGCCGACAAATATCAAGTTATCCACAAGGTACTTTAAGAAGCTCATAAAGTTAAGGATTTATAGAAGTGGTTTAGTTTTGGTGTCTCATGGACGTTTCGTTGTTAATTTGAAACTTGAAGAAGGTAACATGAATGCATGGGTTGGATTTGTACCAATAGAACATCTCAAAGTCAAATTTCGTTGTTAGTGACTGGGTAGCTTGCGATTTTGAAGCTCCAATGGATCTGCTCGTTGGGGTGCTAAGTGTGTCAAGTGCTTGTGAGTGTCCTAAATTCTAACCATGGAGATCGTATGGCTCCCACAATGTGAGCCGAGGTAAAATTCGTCTGTTAAGTACCTAACAAACGAAGTGTACTCTGTGTCTATCGTTTCCATCCTCCCTGCTAGGTTTTGTAGGCTATCCTTTTTTAAAAAAACTGGTAGGCTATCCTTCAGTTTGTTTCTTTTACATTTCAAATTTTCCAGTGTCTATGAAGATATTCCCTCAGCTTCCTCGAAAGGAATTTTAGTGTTTTAGTTGTCATTTACCTGTTATGCATGTCATTTTACTGTGACTGAAGATTATCTGTCGCTATCACATATTCGATTACTTGACCTCTATGGTTGCTCGATTTCAATATGTCTCCCTTGTCTCGGAGAATCAGAAGGTGCACAGATGTTAGTCTGGATCCATTCAGGAGAAGCCATCGTGGTAATCCAATGCATCTTCTTTGTTGTATTATGGCCATCTGTTCTATTTTTAAGAAAAGTACAATATTTAATTATTTTTTTTCCTCCTAGAATGGGTTTTCTCATGGCCAGGGCTTATTCGCCTAGTCGATACATTCAACATGTAACATTATTAGCAACTTGTATCTTTGTTGCTTGTAGAATTTCTTTCTTTTTGCAGCTCCAGTGAGTGTGCACTTCTTATAAGACAAGAAATGAAACACCACCATCATGCTGCCACAGAGGCTTGGCCAAGCAGACAAGCAAGCTAGCAGCATCTCCAATGAAGGCACTTCCGATTGCAGTGCAATTAGCCGTCTCACTAAACACGAGCAAGCTAGCAGCCTAGCTTGATCAAGCTGTAGAACTCACGGGGCAGCTTCTGACTTGTGTGAAGTTTAGTTACACTTTTTTCTACTTCATATGGAATAATGACAACGATCGGAGAAAGATCATTTCTATAAAAATGGAGAGGAAGACGAATATGACATCAAAGACCTAAGGGGGTCTATTTTCTGCTTGATTGCCTGTCATGCCAGTTCTGCTTTCAAAGACCACTTAAGAAAAAGAATTGAGTCCTCTATGAACTGTCTAAGACAACAAAGTTTGAAATCCATGGTTTGATACCCGGATAGAATCCACACCACTCGTTCGATCTGCTGCGCTTGTTCAGTGTGGAACTAAGTATCTGTAGCGACAGGAACCTTTTGGTGGACTGATGGAAAGTGCCAAACAGGTAAATTGGTCTTTTGTGTTGCGATCTCACTCCCTCGTCCAAGTAAAAGATGATTTACTTCAGGAGTTGCTGATATTGTGGTTCGACACCCTGCCTATATGGAAGAGTTTGTTATTTAGTTAGAACGATTTTGTTCACCTTCCTCAAAAGAGGGTAAATAATGCTCACACTTTCACGTTGGTGGAAAGGATGTCAATCTCACAAAAAATTGTTCCCGCTTCACTTTAAAGTGTATTGATCCCGTAGGCACTACCCCCTCCTCATTAGCGAGAACTAGAGCGAGGATGAAGGAAATCGGGCTAAGAGCTTAAAATTTATGCAGAAGAAGAGAGCCTTTTAGTCAGGTTTATAGTTAACACAGTATATATAACATTCCTACCACAATTATGTGGCAGCAGAGTTACAAACTACTCCGTAGCTAAGTTTTTATTATACTACTAACCAGACATAAGTTTACAATCACGCAAAGTTTAATACACTGAGCCCAACTAGTAGGCCTACTAAAGGGAACAAAGCTAAACAAAGAAGCTTTATTCAACTGTGCTAACCCTAGTTGGTTTATTATATTTCCTATATCAACTACTGCCATAAACCGCTCGAACATGTTGGTCTAGTATTGGATTGTTACACAGGCAAACGTTGTCCCTCCAGTCGAATGAAACTTGCAAATAATTGAACACTAGCACAACCGCAGCTACAATCTTGCGGCAAAACCACAGGTATATGGTCTTACATAAGTGTAGAGCCACTATTGCAAGCAAAAGCACCCAGATTATGTACATGATCTTGGAACTGACTGAGGATGGCAAAAAAGCCACTGCTAAGGAAACCAATGAAATAGCTGCTGAAATAGCCTCAGCTAAGAAGTAAGTGCACATTAATATGAAAAAGATTAGGATGCTATCCAGGCGTGTTTCAAATTCTTTCTCGTTCGTATACTTCAATAGGAGAACTGCAATCAGTGTTGTAACGATGAAGACGTACCCGCCATAGCATTTGATGGATGCACTGTCATAGAAAATGAAATTGCTTTTGTGCTGAATTTGGTCTCACCAAAAAAATAATTCCACCTCACTAATAAGTGTATTATTCTTTAGACACCACGCCGACCACATCAACGAGAGCGAGTTAGTTTCCCATTTTACAACAATGCATATACAATATTTCTAGGACAATTATGTGATTGGAACTGTGTAATCAGTTGCGGCTCCAAACATCTTTAGCAGATCAATTGGAATAAAATAAATGGTTCTGACCAAAATTAATTGGGTAGGGTGTTCAATGTGGTGGTCAACCCAAAATATCTTCTTCTTCTTTTTTTTTATTACAGCATCCCCTTAGCAAGTTGTGGCCCTATCTCTGACTGTATTACAGCATTAGAGCGGCCACAACCTCTGACTATATTACAGCATAATAGTAGAGTCACAAACTAGTTGTAACGAAAACTCTCTCCAGGATGAGAGCATCTCTCTCTAACATGGGATTTCTGCCCCCAGTGGTACACTATTCCCCCTAGACCTCTCCCCCTTTACCACCGCCTTATGCCACCGCCCCTTCCACTCGATCCTCTACTCTCTTCTCCAATAAACCCCTTACCCTTTTCTTCTCCCATCCCTAAATCTGCCCTTTTCCTCTACAACCTTTCCCATATTTTTCTACTGTTTCTTCATCTTGACCCTTTCTCCTTTGAATGGCAGACAAAGACTTTTTCGACCTAGAAGAAGGCTCTGGAGACTCAGAAGTTATCAATAGCCATTGTCTTGCTGGGAAAATACTAAGCCCTAAAACCCTCAATAATCTAGCGGTCTCAAATGTCATCAGAAGTGCGTGGAAGACTAGATCTGAGTTTTCTATAGTTCCATGGAGCAGCAACATCTTCCTATTTCGATTTGAGGGTGAGGAAGATAGGAAAGCCATTCTAGGGGATGGCCCTTGGTCGGTCATGAACAATCTGTTGGTGTTACACCCATTGGAGGAGGGAAAAGCTATTACAGATATTGATTTCACTGTCTGTCCATTTTGGGTCCAAGTCCATGGGTTACCATTGGAAAAAATGACTAGAAATAACGCTGAAGCTATTGGTCGCCGGTTCGGAAACCTTCTCGGAGTTGAAGCTACAGCGGATGGTCTCCTTTTAAACAGGAGTTTTTTAAGAGTCCGAGTGGAGGTTAACCTCGAACTTCCGTTACCCAGGGGATTCTGGTTACGTCGGACTACAAGTTCAGGTGCGGACAGATGGACTTGGTATAAGTGTGAAAGACTGTCCGATTTTAGCTACGCGTGTGGAAGGATTGGTCATGACAACAAGGGGTGTAAATTCGTCTCTCGAGAAGCTGGGCTTACATCTGGTTATGGACCAGAGTTAAAAACTAACAGAGCCAAAAACCCTTTGATTCCGGGCGGCCCCATTCATAAGCAGCGTGAACAAGCCGAAGACAGATTCAATGAGCTCCTACGGCGGAAGCCGATCATCCAATTTGAGAATGGTGGCGCGTGCATTACCAATGGGTTCAAGGAGAGTGATAATCAATTTCCCTTGCAAAATATTCGTACCAAGGTAGTGGAATTGGAGGAGCAACACCCACCTATTTCTGCGATTGTCCTTGAATCGCCAGGTGGCACCCATCCCAGGAATCCAGGTAACAGCTATGCACCTGCTCTTGAAAATCCTGATATGGTAATACCCATCTCCCCAGTAGTTGGGTCATCCTCTGGGCCTGATACAACTGTAAAACCCAAGTCCTCAGTAGCTGGGTCATCCTCTAGGCCGGATACAAAGTCCATACCCTCTCCTGAGCCCAATACCCTTACCTTTACCAAGCCCAATACCCTTACAGTTACAAGGCCCAAATTACTTACCATACCAGACTCAACCCAAGAGACGGACCTTACATATGAGCCCAGTTTGCACCCTGTCCCTTTTATTCACCCACATGTTCTCAGCCCAACTTCTATCCTTATCCCCCAAATCTACCTCTACCCAACACCTTCTCACCCCTAGGGATGGCAATGGGGCTTCGGTCCTTTTGGCCCCAAACCCAAACCCCAAAGGTTTCGGTTCGTATATATAAAAAGGAGAGGATGAACCATAACCTAACCATTCGGGGTTATAATTTCGAATATTTTGTGAAGGAAAAAATAGCTACCCATTTGGGTAACCAATTTACCCATCCCCGCCCGCCCCAAACCGTACTAAAACATGAATAAATTGAGTTTAGGATATTTTATTATCTCAAAAAAATTGAAAAACATGAAAAAATAACAAAAAGGAGCCTCAAATATCGATCAAGAGACTTTTCAAGACTATAATATATAAAATATCATCATAGAGTCTCAAAATGTATGAATGTGAGACCAAAACCTAACCTTCGTGAATATCTTACATATATATACGAGAGGTAAAGTGTAATTTTAAAATATACCTAAGGGGTTTATGTAATATGTATATATAAAATAAGGGTATATATATAGCCAGGGGTACATACACAATTACTATAAATTTTAGGGGTAAATATGTAATTTCATATTTCGGTTCGTTTCGGGTCACGGTTCGGTTCGGGTCACGGTTCGGTTATGACCTCAAACCATACCCGAACCATACCCATTCGGTTCGGCCATATCCCATACCATACCATTCGGTTCGACCATATCCCATACCATACTCATACCCACGGGGAATATTTCGGTTATGGTTCGGGTAAAAATAACGGTTTCGGTTCGGGTACCCATCGGTTCGGTTGCGATTGCCATCCCTACTCACCCCCCAACTATCAAGACTCGACTTACTATGTTACTGAACCACTTGATAGCCCTAAAGAACCGTCTTCTCCAACTAATCTCGTAACCCCTATCTGCTGCCCCACCTCAGAAATTCCCATTACCCTCTCTGTCTACAAGCCACAACACCATGACCAAATCACCTCAAACACTCCTATTAACCTCTCTGATCCCAAGCTACATCCCCATGACCAAATCACCTCTAACAACCCAGACATACACCTTACCAATGTTTTCAAGTCTCTCTCTATAAAACGGAAAATTCACCCTGACCCTGAACTTGAACCCAACTCCAAGCTACTCAGAATCTGTGCCCCTACATTTGAACCTCCAGTTTACCCTCCTCACAACCCTTTCTCCAAAAAACCCAAAAACCATTCCAAGAGGTGTCCCTTCAATCCAAAATCCACAACTACTGATGCTCATATTACTTCCATTCCATATGAGCTGGGTATTAATTTCGCTATGGAGGAGTCAGAGATTCATGTGGTTAGTGAAGGTCCAGACCTTGTTCCACGTCGGAGAGTTTCCCTTGTGACAGAAAGGGCGTTAGTGGCTGGCCCAAAACTGCCACCAGCTCGATGTTGATGATCAGCTGGAATGTGCAGGGGTTGGGGCGTCCCCTGACATTCTAGATCCTCCGAGGGTTGTGCTCGACCCATCGTCCTATGGTGGTTTTCCTGATGGAGACGAAGAACAAGCAGCCTGTGTTTGAGCGCATCCGCAGGAGCCTCCATTTCTCAAATAAGTGCTATGTAGACCCAGAGGGCACATCTGGAGGTCTAGCTCTTTGGTGGACGGATGACATTCAGGTAGACATTCGTCTGAAATCAAAAAATATAATAAGGGCTGTTTTGTCCTAGCCTTTGGATTCTTCCAAATGGGTATCTACGTTTGTTTATGCTCCCCCAAACGTCGTGAAAGGTCTAAATTTTGGGATTCTTTTATGAAAATGGGGAAAGAGAGCCAGTTGCCATGGCTGTGCATTGGTGATTTTAACGAGATTAGTTCGATTTGGGAAAAACAAGGGGGTGCTGAAGTTAGCAGTAGTAGAATAGAGAAATTCCAAGCCATGATTTCAGATTGTGCTCTAATGGATTTGGAATTTAAAGGGAATGCCTTTACTTGGTCTAACAATCAGTCAAGGGAAGCCAACATCAGAGAGAGAATAGACAGAGCTTTGGCTAATGTGGAGTGGCGACGATTATTCCCTTGTGCTCAAGTCCTCCATGAGGTGGTTCTAGGCTCGGACCATTGCCCTCTTGTTCTGAATCTTAACTTGCCTTTGAAAAGAATTCCCAAACTTTTTAAGTTTGAGTCCAGGTGGACTACTTATCAAGATTGTGAGAACATCATCAAGGCAGCATGGGGAAGGGCAGGTGCAGGCTCTCAAATGTTCAGACTTGTTCAGAACCTCAAGTTATGCAGGAAAGCTTTGTTGGATTGGAGTAAAAAGGCCTTTGGTAACTCCAAAAGAAAGTTAGAGTCCCTCAAAACCCAGCTTAGTTTCATACAAGCACAGGATCCTGATATGGATCTAGTTTTGCAACAAAGAGAAATCCAAAGTGAGATTGAAGTTTTACTCATAAGGGAAGAAATGTACTACCACCAAAGATCAAGAGTGAATTGGCTGAACTATGGCGACAGAAATACTGCCTTTTTTCATGCTACGATGATTCAAAGGAGACAACGCAATCAGTTGATCAAACTGAAAAATGGCAACGGTGATTGGCTTACTGAGGAGGAGGATATCAATTTCCATCTCAAGGACTACTTTCATTCTCTTTTCCTCAGCAACGAATCAAGGAATATGGAGAATGCCCTGTCAGTGGTTGGTAATTCTATCTCCCCAGTTATGAATTTGGATCTTACACGTGAATTCTCGGTGGATGAAATCGAGTTGGCAGCCTTCCAACTGGGAGCTTTGAAGGCACCTGGTCCAGACGGGTATCCCGGTTTTTTCTATCAAACATATTGGGAAACAGTGAAGAACGATGTTATCCGGGCCGTCAAGAGTTTCCATTCATCGGGTTTCCTGCTCAAATAGTTGAATTCTACAAATTTGGTCCTCATCCCTAAGGTCCCAGCTCCGGAGAGTCTTACCCAATTCAGACCGATCTCTCTCTGCAACTTCAGTCTCAAGATTGTTACTAAACTTCTGGCTAATAGACTCAAATGCATTCTGGGGCAGATTATATCCCCTCACCAATCAGCTTTTGTGCCTGACCGTTTAATTCAAGACAACATCATCATAGCACACGAGGCGTTTCATCAAATGAAAATCAATCACAGAAGGAAAAGAAAGGACATGGCTATCAAGATTGATTTTAACAAGGCTTATGACAGAGTTGAATGGGATTTTCTTGAGGAAGACATGAGGAAAATGGGATTTGATGGCAAATGGATACAATGGGTTATGCAATGCGTCACATAGGTAAAATTCAACATTTTTGCCAACGGAGAGAACAGGGGTAGTGTTTTTCCTTCCCGGGGGCTGCGACAGGGAGATCCTTTATCTCCTTACCTCTTCTTGATCGTTGTGGATGTACTCTCCAAACTCATCTCCAAGGCGGTGGAGGATCAAATTATCAAAGGCATTCGGTTCAGCCCATCCTGTCCCATCTTGACCCACCTATTCTTCGCTGATGACGCAATTTTATTCCTAAATGCAGATAAGGAGGAATGTTCTAACGTGTTGAAGATCCTCAATATATACAATGAAGCCTTTGGTCAATTGGTCAATTTCAGCAAATCTGGTGTCAGCTTTTCCTCAAATGTCAACCCCCCTCTCAAGATAGACCTCTGTAATATGTTGCAAATGTCTCCAATGAGTAGAGAAGTGAAGTATTTGGGGCTCCCTACCTTCTGGGGACGATCCAAAGGTGAAGCATACAATTATCTTTTGGAAAAATCCCTGTTGAAAATGCAAGGTTGGAAGAACAAGAATCTAAACTCAGCAGGGAAGGAAACCATGATTAAATCAGTGGTTCAAGCGATCCCAGCTTATGCACTTCCTAAGAAATTTTGTGACAAACTCAACTCTCTCATCTCTAACTTCTGGTGGAAAGGAAATCCGGAAGACAAAGGCCTTCATTGGGCCAAATGGAGTACTTTAACACAATCAAAATCTGCCGGTGGGTTAGGATTTCGGGATTTCAAGGAGTTCAATGTTGCTATGTTGGCGAAACAAGGGTGGAGGCTGACCGTCAATCCCAACTCTTATTGGGGCCGTATGCTGAAAGGTCTTTATTTCCCTAATTCCAAATTCCTGCAGGCTTCTAAAGGAAGGCGTCCTTCATGGGCATGGTCTAGTTTGATTCAAGGAAGGGAGCTTCTGTTGAAGGGGGTAAGGTGGCAAGTTTCGAATGGCACAACGATACGATTTTTGGGATGACAAATGGATCCCTGATTGGAAGGATTTCCAAGTGCACACTGCTAGACCACCTGACTGCCCTATCACCTATGTGAGCGAGTTGATTGATCAGAGGAGAATGAAGTGGAAGGAAACAGAGGTCAGAGCCCTGGTGTCCAAAGAGGAGGCAGACTCTATTCTTAGCATTCCTCTTTCCAACACAGGAAAAGCAGATTTTTAGGTATGGCACTACAATTCTAAGGGCATTTATACGGTGAAATCTGGGTATCATTTGTCTGTGAATTGCCGAGAAGCAGAAAATTCTACAAATACATCCACATCTTTCCATCCCCCTGATAGAGTGTGGAAGTTTATATGGAACCTTCAAATTCCACCTAAACTTAAACACTTTTGGTGGAAAGCATGTGGTAATTACCTGGCTACAAAAGAAAATCTCCATAGGAGGAAATGGAACCCATCTCCTTCATGCCCCATTTGTAAGAACTATGTAGAATCTATCGAGCACATCTTATTTGGCTGTAAATGGACAGAAGCTGTGTGGTTTGGCTGTAATTTAACTTACAAGGTGGATTCTTTAACTATCTCGTCTGTCATGAAGTGGACTATTTCTATAATGGAAAACTTGGATTCAGCTTTTGATAGTTCTGAAATTCTGAGCAAGTGTGTTTGTGTAGCGTGGCAAATTTGGAAAAGTCGTAATGATTGGGTCTTCAATTCTGTTCCTGTTAACCCTGTGGACACAGTTAGAAAAAAAATTTACAATTGGGAGGAAATCCAAGGTTGTCTAAAAGCTCACGGCAGCGGCAGAAGTCCAGAAACTACCAATCCTATCCCCCAACAGTGGATTCCTCCGAAGAAGGGCTCTTTTAAAGCAAATTGTGATGCAGCTATGGAGAAGGGCAGTAACCAAGTAGCTATCGCAGCTGTGATTAGAGATTTCAGGGGCAGGATAATAGATGGTATATGCAACTTGGTATCTGCTTCCAATGTTCTTCAAGGGGAAGCAATGGCCATCAGATTAGCGGGACAGATTTTGAAAGCCAATAATATTATGGGTGCATCTATTGAGAGCGACAACCAATCTATGGTAAAGCTTTGTTCTACTGAAAATGTGCCACCATGGGATTGTTTAGCAATTGTCGAAGATATTTGCAGTTTGTCCTCTACTATACACAATGCTTTTAGTTGGATTCATAGAAATTGTAATAGGGTGGCGCATTGGGTTGCTTCCTCATGTTTGAGGAAGACGATCCTAGCCAATTGGGTTGGTAACCCTCCCCCTAGTCTTTCTTCCGTTTGTACTTCGGATGCCTCTTTTGAGGCTTGATTTTGCTATAAATTTCTGCAGTTCAAAAAAAAAAAAAAAACTAGTTGTAACGAAGTCTTTAATATAAACTCTCTCTTCTTTATTACAAGTGGTAGGAGAATAAAAGTACAATATTTAAATTACAACAAACCAAATGTAAGTTCACAATCACACTAGGCCAACATATTAAGCCGAACTAGTAGCCCAATTAAGAGTGACGAATAAGTAAACAAAGAACCTTCGTTCAGGAGAATAAATGGTGAAGATTGACCCCCTGACCTTTAATATGGAAGTGTATAAGGGTGACTAACTTAGCCAAACAACACAAATTTTACATCTGGGTTATTTCCGAACACGCTGGCCCTGTACTCGATTGGTACACAGGCAAACCTTGTTGCTCCAATCTCTGTCCCATGTAACTTCGGTATAATTCACGCACTTTTCCATATAATTCACGCACTTGCACAACTGCAACTTCAATCTTCTGGTATAACCACTCGTACATAGTCTTACATAAATATAGAGCCACAATTCCAAACAAAATGACCCAGATGATGACTATGATCAGGAAACTGAGCCAGGATGGCAGAAAAAGCAGTGCCAAGGAAACCATTGAAGTAGCTCCCGATATAAGTCTAACATGCCAAATGATTTTCGGACAATTGGTGGCATTATAGGTTTCAGTCAAACTTGTGCCCACCGTAGCTAAGCAGTAAGTGCATGTTGATGTGAAAAAAGTTCCGATGCTTGTCAGGTGTGTTTCAAATGGCGAAGATTTCTTATTTTGATACATTACCTGGAGTAGGCCAACCAACGTTGCAACGAAGAAGACGTACATGACATGGAATGTTGTGAATAAAATTGATTCTTGGATTCTTGCACTGTCACAAAAAATAAAGCCGATTTCATAATCTTAAAAGAAGGCCAAAAAAAAAAACCATTATATCATGAAGAAGAAGAAGAAGCAGCAGCAGTATTTTCAAGTATGGATAAAACTTATATGATCAATTACAGTGGTGTCAATATTGACTCGTAGGGCCAAAGTCATAAAACTATTACCAACAGATGTTGAATGGAACGTGCTGTGCCGGCCCAACCCATTTATTTCCATGTCTAGTGTGCTCGATCCGTGCCGTATCGTGTTGGCCCATTAAATAATCGTGTCGTACTATTTAAAAATATTCTCAACTGGCCTAGCCAATGGCCCGCCACAATCCAAGACCGTCCCGTGCTAGAACAATATGTAAAAACTCCACCTTTTTATCTTTGTTTTTGTGAGAGGCGATGACCTTGTTTATTACACATGTACATATAACATTCCTTGGGTATTTTATCTTCTCCAATCATTTTCCAAATTCCCCAATTTAGAAGCCATAAATATTCGTCCTAAACTGAATCAAGTCAAATATCCGTATTGCACCCTTCATCTGCTTAAGAGCAATGGAAAGAATGAATCAAATCTAGGACTTACCCAATTTGTAACTTATAATAGGCGTATGTATCGTGTTTATGTTGTGTCATCATATATCTCAACGCTAATCCAGTCAACTTGTATAAAATAATATTGTATTCAGGTTGACACTTAATTATTTACTCCAATTTTATACACCTAACATGAACAACTTATTTATTCCAATAACAAAGCTGATTATATTTTCAATTCCAACATAATCACATATATGATAAAACTAACAAACAAAAATAGTCAGAATAACCAAATCAGCTTATTTAATCTCTTTGCGCATAATTTTCTTTTTTTCTTCAGCTTGTAAACCAATGCATTGCCCTTCGAATGTAGTGTGTTGTCTTCGGGTCGGTCTTTTTTCGGGTCAATTCAATGGGCAACGCAACAGGTTATAAGGTTGCTCTCGGGTACCATGTCCGAATACGTTGCATGCCCATTCGAGCAACTCGACCATGGGTACTGACCGACCTATAGTGTACCGAATGTGTACGGATATGTGTGTGGGGCAGAACGATATGAGTCGTTCAATGATCTTAATATTTTTATCCAATTTCCATTTCAAGAAAATTAAGGTCAATTGAATAATTGTATTAAAGAAACTGTTTCTATTAAAGAAACTGTTATACAGTGAAGTCCCGCTTTAATTTTATTTTCTCGGCAGACAAAAAGGAAGTGGGGATCATGTAGTACTTGTAGTCCTTTTATCACACAGCCGTCTGTTCGGCAATCAACGGTCCAAATTATCTTCACATAAAAATAATTATTTACATGTAAAATAATTCGAACCGTTTGATTGGGGACTACAACCCTACAGTGTTCCAAAATACTACAGAGTCCCCGGATTCAAACAAAAATGACTCCTAAGCCCGAACTATTCCACTTTTTTTGTGGTAAGAGGATGATGGAAACTTATCTACAGTTGTAAAACAAGGGAGATCATAGGGAATGTAGAAAGTTGCCTACAGAGACTGTGCATAACTAATATAGCAAGTACCTCGTATAAGGAATTGGGGGGCCTGTAGTGAGTAAGCTCACTACATGCGTGTAGTGAGTTTTATCAGTCGTCCGATCTGAGATCAACGGTTGGGATAAATTGGAGTTAAAGTTAATGTAAAAGTGTTTTTTAAAGTGTAAGACGATCCGAACCGTTGATCTCTGATCGGACGGCCGAGAGAGCTCACTACACACATGTAGTGAGTGAGCTCACTATAGGGCCCCCGGTTGAGTAAGCTCACTACATGCGTGTAGTGAGCTCTATCGGCCGTCCGATCCGAGATCAACGGTTGGGATAAATTGGAGTTAAAATTAATGTAAAAGTGTTTTTTAAAGTGTAAGACAATCCGAACCGTTGATCTCGGATCGGACGGCCGAGAGAGCTCACTACACACATGTAGTGAGCTCACTCACTACCGGGCCCCCGGTTCCCTCATATAAGAAGTGTATAATTACGTACCAAAGCCCTACTCGTATATCATATACCCAGTGATAGACGCATGATTGTAAATTTCGTCTAATTTATAGGACCACTCAGTAATTTTATAAATAAATTTAAAAATTTACTAAAAATAGGAAGGAGATTGGGGGATTGCATAGGCCAAACACCACCTTGTGTCCGCCCCTACATATACCCATTTCAAATAAAAAGAAACATCACATACGAAGCGTATACATTTTCAACCAACACTCTACTCCTAAATACCCTGAAATAAATCTGCATCGGTTTTTTTCTTTTCTTTTTGGTAAATAAAAAGATAACTCCATGCGTTACCATACAAAAAGATCAAGATCGAAGAAAACTAAATACCTTCAGAAGATTGGAAATTGAGGAACTCAAATACTACTTTTTTTTTTTGATGGGCAAGCACTGAAATGACCGAACGTGATGAACAAGTGAAGGGCAGGCAGGCCCGGGAGGCCCGGGCCTGGGGCCCCCCGTTTTTTGGGCCCCTTTTCGTATATAAAAAAAAAATTATATATTAAAAAAAAATTATATATACATATATATATATATATAAGGCGCCAAATTGAGAATAGGGTTGGGGCCTCGCGAAACACAGGGCCGGGCCTGAGGGCAGGACAGTACTCGACGCGAAACTTGACAAACGTGATGAATCGCGAACGCTGATCTTCATTCCGTTAAGGGTAATGGAGGACAGGACCCGAAACGCAGGTGACAGGACCCGACCCGAACTTGCTGGACAAGTCTTACAACGAAGGCAGGACCGACGCGAAACTCGAGACCCATGTCATCAAATCGAGAGCGCTGAGCCATTCCGTTAAGTGCAGGACACGACCCGAGACACGACCCGAACGTGATCTACAAGTCTTACAATGAAGGGCGGGACAGGACCCGACGCGAAACTTGACGAACGTGATGAATCGCGAACGCTGAGTTTCATTCCGTTGAGGGCAATGGAGGACAGGACATGACCCGAGAGGCAGGTGACATGACCCGACCCGAACATGCTGGAGAAGTTACAATGGAGGCAGAACCCGAGCTCTGACCCGACGCGAAACTCGATGAACGTGATGAATCGAGAACGCTGAGCTTCATTCCGTTAAGGGCAATGGAGAACAGGACACGACCCGAGACCCGACCCGGGAAGATGCCTGAATTGGTTACAACTCGCAAGTCCAGTTCGCTGGGCTTCGTAATTCCGTTGTGAAAAGTGGAGGAGATGATCGAGCCAATAAAAGATATCATGCATATAATCATATATACACTGACAGACAACATTATACTATACATGTATAAGTACTGGAATATACTAACCTGGGATTTCGGCGGCCGCTCACAATCACCCTCCTTCGAAGTCGCATTCCATTTTCACGGCGTACGAACTGATCGTTGTTTTCCATTTGCCGTTGAGTAGCACCTTGTTGGCTTCTGGGATGCTGGAGAGATTGATATTCCTAACTCGGTTGAGCTAGCAGAAGCATTCAAGCACCCCTTTTTTTTTTATTAGAGAGTTGCACTGTTGCAGTGTTGCACCCTGATGGAATGACCATTTTATCCCTCCCTCGTCGTTACGTTGGCAATGTCGTATTCTTAACTATTGGTCCCACCTGATGGAATGACCATTTATGTGATTTTATCCCTCCCTCCAGCTGACATGGTAGGCTTTTGAACTATTGGCCCCACCTGATGGAATGACCATTTTATCCCTCCAGCTTTGCTGCGTGGTTTTTCTTTTGCTTTGCTCCTCCACGTGTTTCTAAATAGTTTTTCGTTTGATTTTAACAACTTCAGTTGATTTTAGCATTTGAGTTGCTAAAATCAAACAAAAAACTCATTAACCACATCCCAATTAAAGTATTTTATTTTGTATTTAAAATTGCATTTTTTTTGCAATACGCCAACTTTATGGGACGGATAATGTATCTCATACAGGGGAGAAAAGAATCTACCCTTTTTCTTGTACATAAATCTATCAATCTATCTATACTGCGGATTGGGGGGGGGGTGTGCATCCCTCTGCCGTTCGATCGTGCTTTGGACGGCCCAGATGTGTTCGGTAATTTTAATTTAATTTTGATTTATTTTTACCGGTAAAAAATCAAAACACATCTGGGTCGTCCAAAACACGATCGGACGGCCGAGGAGTGCACAGCACGGTGCAAAGCACCCAAGTGCACATCACCCACCCCAAAATCCCTATACTACTCTCTCCGTCCCACATAGATACCTACGAAATTATATGCAATTTTTTACCTAAAAAAACATGTATTTATAGAAGTAGTTTTTTTGTTTTTTTTTTTTTTTGTTTTTTGCAATGTTCAAAAATTACAATGAGACCTATCGTACAAAATCCATATTGTTGAAAAAATTATTTCGGTAAGTACATTATTTTTAAGTTCGAAAATTGCATGTAACTTCGTATAGGACCATCTTTATGAGATGGAATCAGTATATATACAAAGGTATTGAGCCTCCAAAAGCTTCCAATACCTCAATCCTAAATTCCTAAAATTTTGTTTTTTTTTATTTTATTTTTTGAAATTGACAGAGAACATTGAGAAAGGGAAAGGGAGTGGGAATTTAAAGAGGGAGCATGAGAAGGGGGAATGGACAAGTTTTACTGTTATATTTTTGCTATTTTTCATAGTTTTAATTAATTTAAGTTAATTTTAGTCTGGAAAGAGGGGGTGCTGCGCAGCGTGTTGTGCGACACTTGGCGTGGCCGCGCCGGTGTCGGTCCGTGATCGGAAATGTCCATCGCGTAGAGCACTTCGAGTACTACAAGTGTACCAAAAATCAACTCGATCGGATATTGTTAAGTGCGTCATTGGAACACAAATACCTTGAAGAAAAAAAATGAGTTCAATAGTTTTCATCCCGTGTTTCCAGTCATTTGTGTTCCATTTTTTTTTTCAAGTTATATGTGTTCCGATCACGCCATTAACGATATCTGATCAAGTTGATTTTTGATACACTTGTAGTACTCAACGTGCTCTACCCGATGAATGTCTCCGATCATTGGACCGACACCGGCGCGGCCGCATAGCACGCTACGCAGTCACACATCAAATGCATAATTTATGTCGATATATGTCAGCCCGTGCTAGAATGGGAATAATGCGACTAATAGTAGTATTATACATTTATTTTCTTTCAGTCTCTTGTTTCCATTAGTGTAATATGATAACGAAATTTTATGATTTCTGATTTTCCTCTATACAACAATGATTATATAGCGTTACAATAATAAAACTTGTAAGCCCTTTGAGAGAGCCATGTCAAAGTCAGATAAAAATAATATATATTCATACATAATATGTCAAATCTTGTATTCCATTCGGAAATCTCAATTTGAAATTTTAGTTGGTGTCAAACATAATCTAAACATACACACAGTTACCCAAAAGCAATTACTTAAATTAGCCAAAAAACAACTAATTAAATAGAGAAGGAGAGAGTGCCATCATAAAAATTGAAATGAAATAGAAGTTTGAAACATATCATAGTGGGGCATGAATTTATGATTTACTTTCAAATAGGCTTGGTATTTCTCTCTCTCTCTCTCTCTCTCTCTCTCTCTAAAATCCAGACTATCCAAAACACTTTTGAAGGCCTAGATGCGCACTAAGTACCACCTCGTGTACCCACTACCCAGCCGCACCCAAGTTTTTTTTCCTAAATCACGATGATTCTCGTGGATAGTTGCCCTTGATCAATTGCATAATTTAGCTTTTTTATAGGTTAGAGTAATGAAATCTACACATTAATTGCTTGAGTTTATTTTTTTAGTCAGTAATTTTTGCTTTAATTTATCCCAGTGAGATTCATTCACGAGAGTCGATAGTGGTATTGCCAGTGTGCGATGTTGGGTGCTGAGAGAGGTGGGTTTGGAAAACAAGGTACAGTGAAGAGTAAGTTTGGCATTTTAGAAAGTTCAGGGAGTGCAATATGATTTCTGTGAGCAAGAGGGGTGTATCCCTATCATTTCAATGAGATTGAGGGCAATTTGTGAAATTGAGGTGTATCTATCACTATGAGGTCATCCTTAAGGACCTTAACATTAGAGATATCAGGTCATACTTAACATTTGGAGTTTCCACTTTCCACGAAAAGGGAAGGGGCATATTGACCACTAAACTCTAGAAGTCTTTTCTCTCTGCTTCAATTTCTAGTTTGTGTTTACACTAAAGAAAATCCGTAACTGTACCAAACAAAATGTAATTCAAGCCAATAAAGAGTAGGATAATGACCAAAAATTGCATAGCTATGTACCATAAAAGCATCATGTAAACCAGCTAGACAATAACATATATATGCAAACCATACACAAAATTATGCATATTGCATACCTATTAGACAAGCTCATTAGAGTGTATAAGGCAGTAAGTTTAGATGGTTAAGTTTGTTACAGCTATAGTTAAGTTTGCTAAACTGTAGTTATGTTTGTTAGCTCTAGTTAGTCCTAATCGGTTTAATCTCAATATATAAATAAAGGTAACTAAATAATCATCCTGTTTAGAGATAGCGCGTACCTTTCATCCTTGTCATTTTGAACAGAAATGTTTTCATCTTTTTTAATTGTAAAATATCTTTTCTACCCTTATTTAGTGATATGTATTAATATACATAATTATTATTGCCTACAAAGGTGGGGGATGTAATTTTCCTAATTTCATGGGATAGAAGTTACCTAAAATCATGAGTTTTGAATATTTTCATTCTTTTATCAACAGAAAAGAGCGAATTTTGAATTCCAGATTTTCAAATCATATATCTTTTCATAATTGTTGTTGGAATCACGTTTAACCATATTTTATGCGTTGTACTTGATTTTTACCATGATTACTGGCTCATTATCTCCATCATTTTAATTTTGACCATCATTACTCGATTTTACCATATTTTATATTTTGTATTTGATTTTTCAACCTTTTAGCTACACCGAAGATGAATACTTCTAGTTCGTCTTCTTATTATCCATTTCCTCAACAACAATCACAAGTTGATAATTCTCAAAATCCACAATAGATGCTTTCCTCCCAGCAACAACCTCCTCCTATGTTTACAGCTTAGGGGGTGTTTGGCAAGTGACTTTTTGTATTTTCTATTTCTAGCTAAAAAGCTTTCAGGTGTATGGGAGCAAACCGCCAAAACACATTACTCCAACAACAAACAATGCTACATACTCAACAATCAGCCACAACTCATCACATATATGTTGTGGGTCTTGCGTGTATCAACAGGGGCGGACACAGGATTTACCATCAGCGGGATCAAGAATCTACAGCATATACTCCCTTTGGTTAATTTTGATATTCCCCTTTGAAAGTATGCCTTTCAGATAAAAATTAAAGTACTTTTGGACACGATTTTTTCAAGTTTTGTCCTAAATTAAAGATCTTGATTAGTTCTTTTATTTGGTGAGATAATTCAAAATTATTTTGAACCGAATGAAATACCTTTTTCTTTTTTCTTTTTTTGAAAATTGCACGTCTTTTTGTGGGGGACTATCAAAAAAGAAAAAAAATGGGATGGATGCAAGAGTAGAATTAGAAAAATATTGAAAAAGATCCAAAAGAGATCTATTCACTATGTACAAGAAAAAGTGGTATGTCGTGTACTTTTACCAATTATAAATCAAAGAGAAACATCAGAGGAATTAAAATGTAGTGGGAGCACAAAAAAGAAAAAAAAAAATACTCCTATATGTTTTTCTTTTTTGCATGCAAGGGAGAGATCGAATGTGTTAAAAAATGGTGGGACATAAAAAAGAAAAAGATCAGGAAAATGTTTGGAAGTAATGACTATTATCGGTTTGCACTCCCTTTTGAGGGTTTGGTTTTGTTTGGAAGTAATGACTATTATGACGATGCATATCGGTTTTTCTTTTTCACTTTCTCCTCGATGCTACCATAGGAAAATGTTTTCGATTTCTCCTCGATGTTACACGGTTTTTCTTTTATTTGCATTGGTTGGCTAAAATGGAGAGCTGTTCGTCAGAAAACCAACTCCACGAGCCTAGCAATCCTTATTGAGAATGGTACATTTTCCTTACACTTTCCTCCCTAACCATATGGAAAATTTAAAAAAAAAATCTCTCTCCATATTCGGTTTAGAAAGAAAAATAAGTTTTGAGAATAGTGTACATTTTCCTTACACTTTCCTCCCTAACCATTTTCTTTCCCTCTTCTCTCCACGAGTTCCAAACGGAGCCTAACTCACCAGATGGGGTGAGGAATTGTAGGAAATCTGTTTCATTTATTTTTTTAAAAAGCTCGTATAATTTGTTTGTGACTCCAAAGTGATCCCCCTAACCTATACGTAGGCTGCAAGTCGGTTGGTGCCCTTAGTTGAGTTGCTTGGCATGGGCAAATCTGTTTCGTTTATAGCTATTGATATTCGATCAAGCAAATTTTTTGGCGTGGATGACATATATTGCAAGATCTTCAAAATGCACGATTCTGGTAACTATGTTGGGCCCACAAAAATCAAAATTGGACACCCTAAAACTGGACAGGAGTTCTATCCGTTCATCTCATTAGGAAGGTCGATCTCGCGAATATATTTCCAAATAATTTTGGAAATTGATATTCGTGCTCCCAATTTTGATGCAGACGCTCCAAGCTACAGTAGTTTTCCAAAATTATCCTTTTGCAAGTTCCATAATTTACTTCAAGCACTCCAAAAAACTTTTACTCTTCTCTTTTATTTCAGGCATTCAAAAAAATAGATAGTTTTTTTTTTTATCAGAAAAAAACAAATAGTTACTTAACTCCTTTTACTGCATGTCACTGAATTGCCTACTTCCATATGTAAAGTTTCCTTGATAGAGTCTTTATGTTATTGTCTCCATGTTTTGTACCTCGAAAGGTTTCTTGATATGATTGTAATACCGTCCTTTTACTGCATGTCTCTGAATTGCCTACTTCCATATGTAAAGTTTCCTTGATAGAGTCTTTATGTTATTGTCTCCATGTTTTGCACCAGGACAACCTGGACGAGTGGTCTTCGGCCTATGATTGTAATACCATCATTTTGTCCATGCAAAGTCTTTTGGGAGTTCTATTATTTTTCCTCTCAAGAGTTCTCATAACTTTGGTAATGTGTTTTATTTGTCTCACTATGAGTTTTAAAATGTAGATTTGCAGCATGAAGATTTTGAGGGAAAAATAGTAGATAATGAGTACAAAAGTATGAAGATTTTGTGTCGCAACCGTTATGAAGATTTTGCAACACCAACATTTTAAATTGTGTGTTGTTTATTTTAGAGAATTCTAGTTATGTTTAGTTTTTTTGTTTTTGTGCAAAGTGGCGTGAAACAATTTGACATAGATGCATGCTCAATTTTTAGAACCTAATGTTTATGATGTAGATGTTTAATGGAACCTAATGTTATATTTGGTTTTGGTTCATTTTTCCGGTTGCGGTGCCTTAGTAAATGAGGAGATAATTTGGGGTGAAATGCCTCCGGTGATTTTTATATCTTGGAAATGGTAGTTTTGTAATTTCATTAAATTTTGGAGTGCCTGCATAAAAAAAAGAGCCCCAAGATTAGCACCCATAATTTTAAACTAAATATTGCACGTTTTTTCCTTATAAATCTATTTTGTTCACATATTTACTAATGAGAGATAACTAGTAATATTCAGTCAAGTGATTTTTGTGTTGAATGATATATTTAAATAGGGATGGCAATGGGTTGGATCGGGGCCGGATTTTGTTACCCCGGACCCGAACTCCGAATGGGTTATCTATTTTTTTTTTTTTTTTGATCGGCAATGGGTTATCTACTTCCAAACCAACTCCGATCCCTGACGTTCAGGATCCCCAAACCCGCCCCTAAAGGGTATCGGATCACCCGATTGGCTCCAAAAACCCGAAAGCAAAAAATGAAGCCCAGTAAAATAACGAAACAGGCTCATCAATAAAGAGAAGAAAGCAATTGCAGTCCGCAATATTTTCATACAATTTCCTTTCCCCCATCAGTTTTAATACTTCATGAGATTTCCATAACTTCAAAATCAACAAGTGCTTAGTGTGCTACTTTGTATAACAGCTAGCTTACAACAAAAAGAAGGAAACACAGGGTTGCCCCGGTGGTTAGCACGAGTGTCTGAGTTTAGAGTAGTCCCTTTGGTCAGGTGTTCGATTCCCCACAGGGTGAGTACATGTGCTAAGCAGGGGGGCCGTGACTAGTGTGGGTTGTGCCAACTCCCTCCGAGGTTTTGGTCGTGCAATGGGTCCAATTAGTGGCCTATTGTAGGGCTGTTCCTCGGTTATCAAAAAAAAAAAAGGAGAGAAATATCTTCCCAAAATCGCATAACTAAATATTTCGGGTTGGAGTTCGGGGCGGATGTTTACAAAATCGAACCTAAATCCGAATCCAAAAAATTTTAAATTTCTTTTTCAAATCCAATCCAAAAATCCGAAATTTATAACGGAGACCCGCTCCTATCGGATCGGATACGAGGCGGATGCCATCCCTAAAATTTAACAAGATGTACGAAATGAATGATTCTAGTTCCCTTTTTGTTGTAGGGTGAGAAGAGACCACATATGCCAAAACGTGACCAGACGGGACAAAAAAGAACGGGCAGGAGCTCTATTCGAGTTCCACATGCCCGGCTTTCTTCAAACTGAATAGTCAGTTTGATTCATAAGAGTCCTCAATAAAACGAGAACGATCATTCATCATTCAATCAGGCGAGTAAGGAACTTGGCGGGGAAATACCAATCAGTTTCGGGTACCTGTTTTGACGAGGTAAAATTTGATGCTTTTCCTTTGCTCTTAATTTCAGCTTCATAACAGTTTTCAACCCCAACAATTCTCCCCTCATTTTTTTACCGGAAGCCCTAATTCGTATTAATCTCGATCTTGCTATCATTTCGATTTTTCATTTTTCGTTTTGGTTTTCTGCCTTCTTTGGTTTGTAAGAATCCAAATTATAAGCAAATCATGCATGTTTCCTTGTTTTTTCCCCTCTTTCAGTTAATTGACATCCAAACTGGGTCCTTGCTTCAAATCCCAAAAAACGAAAAAAAGGAACTGGGTCATTCCTAATTATCCAGGTTGTTTCTGTTTCTGGGTTAAAAACAACCTGGAAAAATGGAAAAAGTATTTCTTTTTTATAAGCTCTCTTTTGTTTGCTTTTCGACTTGTGCTTTTTGAACTTTCAGCTTTTCCTGATTTGATTATGAATTTATGATACTATTTGAAGTTTGGTTATGGATTGACGTGACCTGGGTTACAATGCTTCGTAGTATTTCGGGTATGAAATACTAATCAAACAAAAGAAAAATGTAAATTAAAAGAGTATTCTGATTGCGAAACAAAGTGGCAACGTAAAGTGGTGTTGGTTATGAACCAAAGCAGATGAATATGGGCGTAAGGTATTCATGGTGTTGGTTATGAACCAAAGCAGATGAATTGGGGCGTAAGGTATTCACACTTCGTGAAAAGTGTGTATGATTGTTGTTATCTTGTGTAGATGTACTCCACTTACTGAATTCTTGAGCTGGAATCTGGTGCTCATATGTAACTACGATTGAGTTTTTTGTGAAAACACAATATAAAATCGTGTTGGTAGTTTGTAAAACTCACCTTTTTTCTAGATATGTGTTCTTTTGTATGCCTGTCCACGACGGAAAGTAGTTTCTTGAGCTAGGAATTGTTGATTTAATTTCTAAGCATATATATGTCATTCTATATGTTATGACCATGGAGTTATATGCTCGTGTAGGACCTAGATGTTAGATTTCTTCATGTGCTACTTTTAGATGAAATTAGATTGTTACAGTTGTGAGGGGAGCAAGAGTTTATACACGTTGCTACTGCAAAAGAAGGCTAGTGAGTGTGGAGGAGCCTTATGCGAACTGCAATTGCAATCAATGTAGTATCAAGCCAGTGAGGGTTGAATGATAGGCAGGGAGTTGAAGTGGTTTTGAGAGAGCGTCTCTTTATCAAAGTAGGCACTGACTTGGAGCCAAAAAATGGGAGGCAATTGACTAGAGGGGTCTTGCTGTGCTGGCTTTCTCATCCTGGCCCTCCTGGTATAGCATTGTAGGGACAGGTGGCTGCCACAGTTTGCCTGACCACCATCAAATTCAACTAGTAGTGGCATTGCATTGGGGACAGGTGGCTGCCACAGTTTGCCTGACCACCATCAATCGAGCATTCTCAACTAGTACTGGCATCCATATCTTCTATTCCATAACAACCTTTCTAAGATAGTAGGAGGTTCTCTTCAAATGCGGAGCACACAACGTAACTCTAACTCCAGCTTGGACTTTTTTTGGGGTTGTGTTTGAAGCTTCACTTATATGCAGCATCTGTCTTACATTGTAACAGGTAATTACCATGCCTAAGCATAAGAGTACCCTCGGGGAAAAATGAAGAGTGGAACATTAATTAGCGGTCCCACCCCTTCAAGTTTGAATTCATGTGGGAGTCATGAGCTCAAGTCAATCGTGACAACCTAGTTGGTTCCTTGGCCTTGGATTATGCTGTTGTGAGGTGGGATAAACAAAACCTCAGGTCTAGTCACCTAGCCACGTGACCTTGGAGATACTACATGAGATTGGTAGGGAGCATCATTACTATGCAAGCAACTGCTAGGGGTTATTGTGAGACTATGGTTCTCACCAAGACTGGCTTATTAGGGTGGTAATGAAATAGACATAGAAACATGGGAGAGGAATCTCAGTAGAGGAGAACTTAGGCAAGCTGATGAAATACTGAAGATGCTGTCAAATGGAGATGGATTACAACTGGATGAAGAGTCTACTTGACCATGAATTCAGGATAAAGCACGTAGCACAATCTAGAGGCCCTTGTAGCTTGCTACCAATGGCTTAGCTCAAGGCAAGGCACCACATTTGTTAACCTCACTCACTAAAAGTCATCTAAAGCTCATTAAATCTATGATAAGGTTTTAGATGACTTAAATAATTACCTTTGATCATGTTTGTTAGTTTGTGGGAGATAAATTCTGTCGATAGCTTCAATGTCTTTGCATTCAGTAAAGTACTCAAATTTATTTCTCCGTTTATTTCAATTCTTAACATGAAGTAGGATCTTGTTTGGGAAAATAAGCATGCATTGTTCCGTGTGTTCTTTGATGTATCTTGTTATCTGTGATTCCGATTGTTTGCAGTTTACTGATTTGTTTTGGCCTTCAAGTACGATGGAATTAATGTGTTACTCAGTTGAGCAGTGTGGTTATGGGTTGATTGCTGTGACCAAGTTTTGTATTTGTACCTGGTCCATTTTGGGCTTCTATTTCTGTTTTTTTGGATTTTGCGAACCATTGTGGATGTCTTTTTTTAGACAATTCTGTATGAACTATATATTTAGAAATTCATTGATTTCTTGTCTACAAAGTCACTACAGTTGCTTTCTGTTTTTTTCTACTTTCAGGCAGTAAAAAGTAGGCTCTGAAGGTTTCAGCTCCTCAACCTCGTAATGGGATCACTCATCCTAACTCCTTCTATATCACCCATTAGTATTACTCGTCTAAATTATAGGAGCCCGAAATTGTTGGGATTAGGGCGCACCTCTTACCATGTAAGCATTAAGCGTACCCGTCTTCCCTGCACAAATACATCACCATGGGAAAAACCTTCACCTGTCACATATGCTGCCAATGACGATAATGAAGGGAACTTCCTGAAGGGCACTGCAAGCATCTTTGATACATTGAGTTCTGATAAAATAAACGAAGCTTCTTTAACGAATATCAAACAAGTTACAGATACAAGCAATGAGCCACAGCCATCCCAGCTTCAGTACTTCAAATGGCCTATGTGGGTTCTGGGCCCTGCACTCCTCCTTGCCACAGGCATGGCCCCAACCTTATGGTTGCCCACATCTTCCATTTTCCTGGGCCCCAACATAGCCAGCCTTCTCTCCTTAACAGGACTAGATTGCATATTCAACCTCGGCGCATCTCTCTTCCTTCTCATGGCTGATTCTTCTGCCCGCCCCAAAACCCTAGTGAACCCATAAGCAGCAAGGCTCCTTTTAGTTACCAGTTCTGGAACATGGTTGCAACCATAACAGGGTTTATTATTCCCTTGGGAATGTTGTTTGGCTCGCAGAAGGGCTTCCTTCAACCTCACCTTCCTCCTATTTCATTTGCTGTTTTATTGGGTCCCTACCTTCTCCTTCTATCTATACAGATGCTTACAGAAATGCTTATATGGCATTGGGAGTCGCCAGTGTGGCTGGTGACCCCAGTTATATACGAAGCATACCGTGTTTTGCAGCTGATGAGGGGGCTGAAGCTTGGGGCTGAGGTTACTGCACCGGCATGGATGGTTCACACCCTTAGGGGCTTGGTTTGTTGGTGGGTCCTGATCCTAGGTGTGCAGCTCATGAGGGTTGCTTGGTATGCTGGTTTCAGTGCTCGTGCTCGGCAAATACAGCCATCTGCTCCTGCTGATACTATTTAGTTCATATAGAGTGAAGAACACACGGGATGGTGGTGCCTTCCTGCACAGGTCCCGAATAGGTCACTACTGGATTTATGTTGTTTGGATGTTGTTAACCATCAACTCCTCCATTCAACAGTATGTTTAATTTCGGATTGTGCATAAGAATGAAAATAATACAACCTGGTTTTGGGAAAACTACGTCGCTATGCTTAAGCATATAGTTGAAAAGCAGATTATACAACTTTTCTATCTCTATCGCAGATTATTTCAGCATTTTTTCATCCAAGGCATTTCTGGGTAGAGATGTTTGTCAGTTCACTTGTATATGAATAACCCGATTCAGGGATAAGAATGTGAATTCATCGTTAGGTTGACTGGATATAGCTCAGGGGGATATCGATAAATTTTTTAGTATTTAGGATGAAAAAGATTGCATCTACTGAGTCAAATGTAAGATTTGTACTGAAGTCCGACCAGGTTATGTTAGCATGACTGAAGATTATTTGACCAGGGAGTTGAAAGTTGTGAAACAGTTGGAGCAGGGAAAAGAATGAGAACTAAAACAGCAGTGGCAAGAGAAGGCTAAGGTAAGAGGGGAAGAAAGACCCTGGTATGTTGTTATCTGTTGTCTCAGTACATGTATTCTATCAAATGTTTCTACAACATTTTTGTGAGGTAATGGAGGTCAGCAGGTCTTTGCTTAGGTCATTTTATTTTTCCTTGAGTTGGTCCCCCTTGAATCACAGAATCATAGAGTTGAAAGGCCAAAAATCAATTATAGAACGAAAAGTTCCAAATGGTGTGATAGTTTCCTTGCTTCATTTATGGTATGGTATGATATGATAATCATCATTGCCTATGTTTTCTTGTATTTTTCTAGATTTGTCAATTTTTTTCCCTGTTGAATCAAATGATACTTCACGTGTGCATTCTGCACTTTTGCTATTGGCCCAGGGCTGACCCAAGGGGCGCAAGCAGGGCCCGGGCCCCTGCACACCCCCCATCTCAATTTTTCTACTATATTTAGGTTTGTTTTGTAGAAATTATGAAGAAAGGTCCCCTCAATACTGTGTTATTAATATAAAAAAAATTATATTTTGTTGTTAATTTATGAATATATGTAATTTGGTCCCCGATAGGAATTCTGTGTCCGCCACTCGCTATTGCAAGTACTTAAAGTCCAGGATTGCATTTGTCACGTTTTCTACTTTTAGGCATCTTCTATCATAGCTCTTTCATCTTTGGTGAAGTTTCATATGTCTGTCTATGTTTTCAAATTCTATTTTTCTGTCGTTAAAACTTTTTTGCAGATCCATGCTCAAAAACAGACTCAACATTTGGGAAAAAGATGGATTACATCATTAGTTCTTATGTTAGTATTGTCCAGGTTTTGATTTCTTGGAGCAGCTCGACTCCGGTCCCTATTCAGCGACTCGAACGTCCGGTTTGACATTTTATTAACCCTTTCCAAGCCTACTTGGATAATCGCAACAATCATTATTAGAAATTCGTTGAAATTTGACGTTGATCGTTTATCAATCTCTCACATGATTCATACGCTGATTTCTTTTCGTATAAATTAATATGTTTGATCCAGCGTGACGGATAATTTTTACAGGAGAAATGTGTTTTGTGATCGTGTTAGTTGCCATCCAATCATAAGCATTCGACAAGAATGGGCTTGATATGTGTTACGTTAAGCAAATTGTATAACTCATTACAGGACAGGGGTTGTTAAGAAATTTTCAACAAGAATGGGCTATGTATGTGTTACGTTATCCAAGCGTTCGTTCTTTAGGATGGGCGGTCAGATTTTACCTCGCCTTTACATCCTAACCGTTTGTTTGTTGTCGTTCTTTAAGATGAAATCAAATCCATCATACAAATAACGGACGGCCTGGATGGTATATAGCACTTGCTGTGCATGGGCTGCACAGCAACAATCTCAAATCCCTCATTACAGCCTTTGGTTTGAAGTTTAGTCTGAGTTGGTATCCTGATTGAACATTTAAATCATTTCCAGTTAAGCTGTTGACAACTGGGAAAAGCCCATTTTAGAGCATCCCCAAGAACTCTGTAAAAAAGTACACGAGCCAAACCCCAAAATAAGCCAAAATCGGCTCACTAAATGGTTGATCAAATTTGTTAAGCTTCCAACTTTGCTACAGTACCGCACCAAATTTGGTGCGGCACTGTTCACTCACCAATGCATTATTCACACACTGTTCATGCACTATTCACGCACTGTTCATTTTTTTAAAATTACTTTTGGGGAGTAGGGGTAGAAAGAAAGAATAGCTTAATATAATAAAGTTAGAATAGAGAGTCTGATTTTGTGAGTTTTTGAAAAAGTGACTTGCTAATTTATAAAAGGTGTTTTGGAGGTTAAATAAGGTGTTTTTTTTTAGTCGCCTGATAAGGATGCTCTTAATGTGTTGATGTGGTGATAATGGTCCATTAACAACCATTATATTCGGATTTCACTTCAGGCGTGGTGATGAAGTGGATAGATTAAAGATGAGAAATATGTAAACTCTAAAACACATTACAGTATTCTTTTATATATGCTTATGTGCACCTTATTTTGTTTGTTTGTTACGAAAAATCGTGTTATTTTGACTTCAACAAATAAGGTGTTTTTTATAATAATATTTTGAACTTTTTGCACAAAAGTACTCATTGGCAAGTGGGGTGTTAGCCAAGTTAGAGACGTAAGAACTTGTGGAAGTCGAGAAGCAAACAAAAAAGGATAGAGGAAATATATTTTTTAGTATATATTATTTTGTCGAACCAAAAAATACCCTTGCAATTTCTACTATTTTCCCCTTCAGTTTCCGAAAAAAAAGTGTGGCAGAGCGTGTCTAATGGTAGGTCCAAAATGGCTAGTCATCGTCAAAATTTGGCACCAAAATGTGTTTCCTTTTTTTTTGTTTTGGTCAAATTTTGGCACTGCCGCTCCAATAGGTGGTTCTATTTTAAAACTAAACGATTGCAAAAAAGTATTTGAGCATGTCTAGTGGTAGCACTGGTAGGTCCAAAATGGCTATAGCCATTTTTCAAAATTTGGCACCAAAAACGTTTTTTGCCGAATTACAATTGTCGCTCCATTGGTTGGTTGTATTTTAGAACTGAGCAATTGCAAATGTAACTAACTATTCATCCACCTTATTTTCTCCTACCTTTTGAGGCAAATTATTTGCTCAATAATCTTGTCCAACACCCAAGGGCACGTTGTGGAGAGTGAGAATGAGCTTTGAATTGTTGTAATTTATTGGCGCAATCCGTGCAAAAACAGGAAAAAGATAATCATTTGTTAACAATAGAGAGAATAAAGTAGCACATATAACTTTATCGATTAGTAGTTCAGTTGAAACTTGAAAATACAAAGTACCAAGTCTCACACATACCTTTACGGGATAGTTGAAATACGGAGTATAAAATCGCGTAGATAGCTTTATATGCCTTCATACTCCGTTCCAAATTAAGTGTCAACTACATATAACTTTATCTGTTACTGGAACAAAGGTTTTTTTCAATTTCAGCAATGTTTCGGCTAAGACGGATACCTTCCCTCCTTTAAATTCATTGGGGTAACCGATGCGGCAACAGTAATTGGTTCCAAATATAGAACGAACTATGGCACTTTAGCACCAGATTGCAAATTCAAATTATAGGTATTAGGTATAGCATCAAAAATTGCAACCATTGAACTTGCTCCTAGGGTTCATTGAATGAAAATAGTTTAGGATGTTGCAAAGATGTTTACAACAGTAAATTGCGATTCTCAAAAGTTCTAATTAAAAAAAGTTAAAGAAAACAAAAAAACCTAACAATTATGTTACTTATGCTGTGTGGCCGACTCTGTTTGGTTCTTAGGGAAATGAAGAGAAAGGGAGAGAAAATTAAAAAAAATTCCCTTCCTTTGTTTTTTTTTTTTTTTTGAAATGTGTCAAGATATTATATCAACAGCCATTCAGCACCGATTACAACGAGATACAGGAATGAAATCAAACCACTAGCAAGTGAAAAGAGAACGGCAAGAGGCAAACCAGGCCACCGACTCGCAGACACACCTGCCTAAGCAGACCCGACACCTAGGGGACGGAATGATGAGCCCATTTCAGTCACTAGCAGAGAGAATCCCAACGGACTCCCGACTCAAACCATAATACAATATAGCGCAGAGTAATCGTAAACAAAACAGGAATTACAAAGCAACAAAACAAAATACTAACTAATCAGAAACCCAACAAATCTGATACAACCAAGAACTCACTGAGTCGCCCCACTGAGGGTCACCGAGATCCACTGAGAACACCGACCAGTCACATCTCCGGATGAGACCAAGCTCCCGTAGCCGCCGCCCATGGCATCGGAGAGCTTTATTAACCGGAGGGGGCAGAGACACCCAAGATCAATCCATCATCAGACCGTCAAGAACGGAGGCGTGGCGGGGTTCAAAAAGAAGGGGAGGGGACTTTAGATCTGGGATGGGGTAGAGGTGGAGGGGCGGTGGTTCGACAGAGGGAGCGGTGAGGCAGAGGAGGTGGTGCGGCGGCAAAAGCGGCGGATCTAGGTCAGTGGAGGAGGTTTTGCGGCGGCCTTCTCAAGGGTTGATGGTGGGTGTCCCGGCAAGGGGTGGCGGGGGGGAGGGGTGGGGCGGAGAGGCGGCAGCCCCACCCCTCAAAAAAGTGACAAACAAAACTAGAAAGGAAAGGTCTGAGAAAAAACTAGAGGGGAGAGGTTTGGGTGATGGAAGGAGGAGAGAAGGAGGAGAAAGAAGGAGAAGGGAAGGCCGGAAGGGGGAAGAGGAGGAAAAGGAGGGCCGGGAGGATGAGCCGCCGGCAAAAAAGGGTATGAAACCCTAGGGAAACTCTAACTTTCTAGAGAGAAGGTCTCTCCAGGGCAGTAGTAGGCCCTCTAACTTCCTTTGTTTGGTTCTACAAAAAGAGGAAAGAAAATATTCAAATTTCTATTCAACTTTCCTCTCATTTTCTCCTCAATTTTCCCTCTAATTTCCTTCTTAGGGTGAGTTTTTTAATGGATTTTATCAAAATTTGATAAAATCAAGCCTTTGATTTTATCCATTCGTGGAGAGAGTTGATAAAATCATAGATTTTTGCATTCAAAAATCTAAGATTTTATCAACTCTCTCCACGAATAGATAAAATCGGGCTGATTTTATCAAATCTTGATAAAATCTGATAAAATCCGTTCAAAACTCACCTTAATTATTTTCTCTTCTTTTCTCTTTCTTTCCCTAACTTCCAAACACAAACCTCCCAAAGGGACCACGAACTGTAAAGCGAGTACAGTAT